>JAUCNQ010185321.1:0-14709 GCA_032352715.1 Bougainvillia muscus
TGTCATAGTTGACCCCCTGGCTGCCGGACTATAGATAGCTTGAACTGTTTTAACAGATGCCGAGAAAAATATGCACATTAACGTATGCACGTACAACTAGGAGATTTCCACTATAACCTAAACGTTCCTTTAACTGAAATGCGTGAGAAACGTTCATTTTGAATAATGTACGAAAATAAACAGGAAAACTTGACGGTTGGGAATATTACTCCTTTATTTAGGAGTCAACCCATTCCATCGTACAAAAACAATCACTAACAACTAAAAGGTGTTTTAACAAAAAAAATATTTTAAGGACTAAGAAATAAATTACATGCGTTGTCAAAACCCGAAAATAAAAATCCTATATTTTTTATCTATAAGACGTTTATTTTAAGGTTTTTATTCAAATATTACACAAGTCAAAGGTTAAACGTTATAGTTGTAAGCCAGCCTGCTCCAACACTGTAAGTCCTTTCAGCTGAGTGTTGAAGGATAGGCTTACATTTAACAATAGTTTAACACTGACAAAACCAACCATTAGATATTCAAGTCACATGTCCAATAAGGAAACACTAACTTGAAGTTCCTGAGTTGAAAAATTCGTTTATACACAAAAAGCTGCCTAAAAAACTGACATACCAGGCGAAGCCATTCCAAATAAAGGAACTAAACAATGTACACTGTGTCTAATAACATTAAAGAACACAGATTTATTTTTAAATGGGAATAGTGCTATGAAGAATTAGAGTGTTATTAGCAACACCTATTCTAAGGGAGTGTTCACAAAGTTCGTATCAATTTTCACACAGGGGTGTTTTAGTGCACACTTAGTATGTACAAAAACACCCCTTCTGTGACGAATCTGTATATAATCCCTTAAGCATTGTACGTAATTTATCTTCTCTATGTAAATGCACAAGGTTGGGCATTTACTTCAAAAATTAAGATTTTACCCCTGAGAAACCAACAGTACATAATTGAGTGTTGTTATTATTACACAGAGGAAGACATTGCAATTTAAATAACTATAAACATATGAGGAATAAAATACCCCCTAAAATTCTTTCTCGTCTTAATCCTTCGCACTCTTCTCTTAAATAACCAAAAAACTTTATTGACTTGATACTAGCCCAGGCTAATATTAACCACATAATGCCCCATGCAGACTAAAGCAATCCTGAAGCATTCTGCTTCAGGATGGTTAAAGTGTGTGTAACAATTTTGTTACCACCAGGCATTAAAGTGTTAATTGTTACTTTGACCAATCATAGCTGATCTGTTTGACTGGTTTGAGCTAGAAATTCAAACTAGAAGAGATTGATGGCAATTATAGAGCGCAAAGGGTTAAGCATACTATATTACTAATTTTATTGGATCAATCTATCATTATTACAAAAAAGGGCAGCTTGAAAGACTTGCAGATTGCAATTAACACAAACCTAACTTTGCAAATTCCTACAAGACCAAAAAGCCTCACATTGCATGAACAGTGATGTTTTCTCTCCATGGCTAAACTGTGTATAACCATGAGCTTTAGAAGAACACTGACTCTGAAAAGTACATTAAAATCTGTCAGTGAAAACAACTTTACATGCATTGTGAGATAGGTTAAATTTTCATTTACATATACGAGAAGAAGACTAAGTGAGAGTGAATGGAACAAATCATCTAAAGATTGTAAGAAATAAAAAAAGGTTTAGATCAAACCAGAAGAAAAGTTCAATCATACATAGAATTCATAAGAGAGAAGAAAATTGAATTAGTTTTTTTTAACAAACCACCTGTCACAGATCTATGGATTAACCACTGCTGAGGTATTTCAATTATTCATGATTTCTTAAAAAAATTGTGAAATTTCTGACAGCCTTCAACTAAGAAATGAAACCAAAATGGCAGGAGACTATTGTTTGATGTTCTTAAAAACTAAATCAAGAGAAATCCAAATATTATGGGCCACAACAGAATGCAGTGAGCTTTATATGTAAACAATTACTCGATGTGTGTCAACAACACTTCAACTGCTGTGAAATAGCATAAAACAAGGAAATTCCTGATAGAAAGGACAAATAATTAGGATAAATTAAGACAAGGATAATGATATAATTATCAGAGTAAGAGGGAGTGCGAGACTGATGTAACGATAAAAACAAAAGTATTGATATCACCAAAAAAAAGATTTAAAGACCACAATATTAAAATTGTGCTCGTCATAAATAGGTTATTTTAATTCTCTGTGTACTTACAAATTTTCTCCCCAAGGGGAATTCGATCTACACTGTTCTGCAGATCCAGCAGCCAAGTATATCGCTTTAATGCCTGATGGTATAACAAAATGGTCACACACGCTTTATCAATCCTAAAGCAAAATACTTCAGGATAGTCTAAGGCATGTATATCCATGTAGGTAGGCACTAGACATTACAGGTATATATTTGAAAATAAAAACACAGGACATGACATAACCAGGTATATAGTGTTATTATTTCCATTCCCTGCTGCTGGCTCTCAAAACACTTGTATCTCTATATATCAAAAATATAATTAAAAAGCAAAAGTTACAAAACACTATTTAGACTACCCATGGATGAGATTGATGAACTATCGTCTGCACTACCATAACCAGTCTCGGTTTCATAGTCGTTTTCGACATCTATCTCCTCCTCAACTGAGCTGGAGGAAGAGGTAGAGCATTCAGATTTATAAAGAACAACACTGGAACCATTAGTGAAAGTATTAAGTAGCTGTGAAAGTCGTTTACGAAGTCGTTGCTGTTCTAAGCATAATGCTCTTTTTATATTTTGTGATTCACTTTCGTGATTTTCTAAGACCTAAAGAGAAGAAAGTAAGCGATTTATTTCAAACGTATGTATAGAACATGTGTTTGGAATTTGATCGATTGATCACAATTTTTTCTTATTGTGTTCAAGCTAACAACATGACGCCATAATGGACATACAGAATGCAAGCAAAGTCCAATGTCGCCTTTTTTATCTGGTAGAACGAAGAGGTATTTAGGGGATTAAAGATGCTCCTGTGTGTCAGGTGAGGATCATAAAAATGTCAGAGTTTAAATGCATGTCGTGTCGTGACTCATGAAACCATTTTAAGCCCACGTGTGAATAGATCTTTTGTTGTGAACACCAAGATTTATATTTTAGGGGTTTCCTCTGATGAATGCACAAAAACTCATTCACAGCGAAACATAAGAACGCAATCAAGCGCATCTAAATTTTGATTGGTTAAAATTTGTAAACAAAGTTCTTTTGAACAAGCCCTGACAAAATTAAAATACCATGTGCAAGAAATTCAAAACTTTGTTATGGTTTAAAATATCCATCCATTTTTTACCATCCTCGATATATGTTATGAACTAGGTCAAAAGAATAGAAACTTATAGTCCTATAAACATTTACGTTTGAATTCGGAAAATTCCCATTCAAAAAATGTTCCACATGCCATGGGCTAAACAACTCATTTAGCCGACTCAAAAGAAAACAAAAACTAAATCATATTTACATCCATGCTCGACTCTTGAACACAATGAAGAATAAATTCGCTAGGAGTAACATAAAATGTACGTATTTATAATGTATACAAAAATATTAAAAACAAACCTTTATATATTGCTTGGCACTCTGAAGTAAACTAAGAGTTGTAACTTTATTAGCATCAGGAGAACAAGGAACCAAATCCCGTAAAGACAGTAGACAATCCCTGAGGTGAGCACGCCTATAAAAAATAAACAAAGAAATACAAGCACAAGGAAACCACGTGCAGCTTTATGTAACAAAGGAACCTTCTAGCATATAAAGTTGAGTTGAGTTGAGGTTCATATTTATCGTGGCTAGCCCCACTAAGCTCGAGGGATATACCCTGTCGCTTGTTTCCAGGAGGGGCCACGGCTTAAGTTGACGGTTCGGGAATATTTAATACTCTTCTGAGCAACACTGTCACACCGAAGTGATAGTGCTTTCCTAGACACACACCCTATGATCACTTTGTACCATCTACCCAATTCCCTCACATGGTATGGGTTGACCCCAGGAACAGCTTTTTTCAGTCATGATCCCAAGCTTGTCGAGCACGGGTATCGCTTTTTTCAGACATGATCCCAAGCCTGTCGAGCACGGGTATCGAACCCTCGACCATCAGATTACAAATCCGATGACTTAACCACTAGGCTATGCATAGCCCTAGTGATGATTTCTGTGATGATTTCTGAAAACTTCTTGTAAATAATAAAACCTTCAGCTAGCATCACAAACTAAACGGTCAAAGAAAATTCTCTTACCTATTTTTTTCTAATTGATTATGCGTAGCCCTGAAAAGAAGATAAAAAATAATTCAAAAAGTAGCCATTATGAATACAGGTCTTTCACAGGAAGCCTTAGTAAAACTGAAACATTTTCACGTGGCTAGGTAACCAGCCTAACTTGATATACTGTGTATAATTGTTGGATGTCTAGTCCTTCCTTTTATGTTATATCTTCTGTACACGAACTTTATGTATCAAAACTGCCTAAATCTGGCGTGAATAAATTGTAAGTGTATGAAATAAAGAGCACTACCACGCTTTCTAAGTCAACCAGTCAACTCACAGAACGGATTCAAAAAAGAGAGAACTGAGTGATTAAGTGATTTAGCTTACCGATATGTCTGAGATCTTTTGACTAGCTTTCGGTCTTTTCTTACTCCCAGTGGTAAGTATTTTATGCGAGTATCTAAAAAGGACACACAAAGTTCTAATATAGAAATTCTGTTTTTTCGTGTTTACAATCTTGTGACAACGAGTGTTGAAGCAAAAGCAAAAAACTATTTTAATCAACCGAATCAAAATAAACTTAGTTTACCTGTGTTTTCTCTTTGTTCAACAATCTTTGCAGCTTCAAGTAGTGACGCGAGACTCATTTTCTATGAATATGAAGAGCCAATATGAATACAGATATAAACGGAAAGTTTTCTTGCTCGGCTTACAACACACGAGATTTTTTCTACCAAATGATTTTTCTAAAAAAAAAATTTTTGTTGCTGCTTGAAACACCAAAACAAAAGTCACGTGCACCTGTCGTCATCAAAAATAGAATGATTTGATTCGCTAATAAAAATAATTAGCCAATCAAATATGTCGACTCGAAAATAATAGAATGCTCACATGGGCGCCAACTTTAACACGTGGGCATTCCTTCGGGGCCAAACTCGTCGTCATTTGACGGATAAGCCAGCGTCGGAAAGAACCGGCAGTCATATATAGGACGCAGTCGATAAGAAGTAAACATCCCGGTTATCTTTTACATGTCTGGCACCGTATTTTCTGGGTTTGATAACTACGAGTTTCCCCTGAAGAGCACCTGCGAGGATGGTGTCTCACTGGATGCGACAAAGACGTTATACACAGGAAACCCCGGTGTGATGAAAAACCTTGTGCATGCTTCGTTTTTTATAAGTCAGTGGGGGTGGTGAGAGATCAGACCGGTCGCCTATAGAAATTATGTGCGATCGAAAACTAAGTCCGGTAGACACAAGTAGTAAAAACGTTCATAGCGTTCATATACTAAGCATGCAGTGTAAAACTTGATCCAAATTGGTTATTGAATGAGAAAGTTTCTAAATAATTTCGAAATTATATGTATCTATGGGAACTAAAGTACGGGGAGAATTTTTAAATGTGCATTGCAAAAACTCTTAAGCCGTTCACACAAGATAACCCCCGGGTGATAAAAAAAATCTCATAGGATTGACAATTATTTATTCAAAGCTTCTATTCAAATTTCCTAAATAGGGTAAAAAATTTATGTCTTGTCAGTTTCTTACCGGCATTTCGTTTTTTTGAATGTTTTTCCTCCAGCTTAAAATGTAAAAGAAACACACGACACCTAGGAATCAGCCGGGCATTCGATACCAAGAGGATCCAAGACTTCCACTGGGTTCCACTTGGGGGATAAGTGCAAGAGCATGATTCGGTTTTGAAAATAAATCCAGGGGACAAGGTTGAGAAGTGAGCGGTGTTATTTATTTAGAACCACGTGACTGGAAACCCATACTGCTGCAACAAAGCTATAAACCTTATCTGGGTGTACCACCTAAATGTTTTTATCACATTTAGTCAAAACTGTATGTAGGTAAGGGAAAGTCCACAAAATTCGTATCGTAATACCATACGAACCAATTTTCATCAACCTCGATCCCAGGGCATTTTGTATCTTTCCGATTCTTTGGGTATTGACTATCCAAAGAATCAGAAAGATACAAAATGCCCTGGGATCGAGATTGAATTTTCATTACAGAAGAAGTGTTTTTGTAGTATAATTTATGCACTTAAACACTCATTCCGTATGAAAATTGACACGAGAATTTCATGGACGGTCCCTAAAACCTAAACTATAGTGATGTCAGACGTCGCATAACTGCTGGTCATTGTAAAGGTATTTTGTAACAAAATGTGGCTTAACGTCACGTCTTAGTCATAATAAAAGTAATGAAGGTCTTTCTTCGATTATAATGGTGATTTCAAACCGCATCCAAACATAAGGGAATAGAGAAAGCAACACAGGAAGGCATGTTTTAATCTATGGGCATAAATGTAATCTTTCACTTTAAAGCAAAGTTTTGATCTATATGTCTACACTCAACTTTCACAGAGAAAGAATATTACTACTTAGTTAGAAAAGAAACTATATATGTCGTCAGTCTTACAAAATGTATTGTAATTCATGGCATAAGGAAGCAGAAATCGATTACTCATCAAACCTTAGTAAGTAACATACTTTGCTTTTCATCCTGCTTTGCTTGATTTGGGGAAAAAGATTTAAGGAGGAGTGTGTTTCCGAACATAATAATGAGGTGCCTGCGAAAGAGGTTACCATGAAAACAACAAGTGTGTTTCTAGAGAATTTCGAGAATTTATAGTGGTAATTATTTCAAGATTAGCTTGCCAAACAGTGCAATTGTAACATGTTTCACGCCATGAAATTAACGTCATTATTTGATAACGACCCAAGCACTTGTCTCCAGCACTCCAAACTGTTGTAATTTGACATCTCAACCTATTTCTGGGAGGAGATTATAGGGAGTTAAAAGCACGAACTTAAAGGCGGACTCAGAACATGCTTTTACCTAGTCACAGCACTTAAATGGTGATTCAAAGGATGCTCACAGTGATTAATTCTAATAGCTTTCTGTATACATAAGGCTATTAAGAATTAAAACGTTTAGC
Source organism: Bougainvillia muscus (assembly GCA_032352715.1). NCBI lineage: Eukaryota > Metazoa > Cnidaria > Hydrozoa > Anthoathecata > Bougainvilliidae > Bougainvillia > Bougainvillia muscus. The sequence continues at coordinate 7,196 of JAUCNQ010185321.1, forward strand.
TCTTCCTCGTGTTGCTCTGACTAGGGCTGGATCCGCCACTGAAACTTTCACTCTGTAGAATGTCTTAGGTTATGCTGTACTCAAGCTCCATGTCAACGCATCTTGTTAGTAATACTTCTCGCACTTATTTAATCTTGCTGACGTCATGAGATCCCATCCATGGCTATAAAATAAAAAATTACTTTCCCAGTAAATTATAGCGATAAATCCAACCTCGTTATGATGGTCTATCTAGAGACAAATGACTCTGGGAATGAGGTTGGCGATAAATTTAGTTTCCAACCACATGGTTAATCTACTAAATGTGACATGTTTGTTTCATTCAACCTCGTTCCCAGCGCCTCTTGTCGCTACTCGCATCTTGATTCCTCGACAAGAGGCGCTGGGAACGAGGTTGTGTTTCTGGTTTTTGTTGATCAGAACCTAGGAAATCCTGATGGTACAACCTCGATCCCAGGGCAGTCTGTTTGTCTCTCTTTGATTTGGCCAAAGATCTAGCCGGGTTATGGTCTTACAAAATCAAACAGAGGCAAGCAGTGCTGGGTATAACAGATGTAGTGTGAAGTGTGGCTACTTTAAATAATTCCATCAAAGTAGTTTTGTCCTTAGCAACTGTCATGTATATATGTAAGAACCACGACAAATGATGTGAAAAACGGTGAAAGATTTACTGCTATTATTGCTGGTTTTAAACTTAACTAAAAGATTTCCCACCAGAGATAAGATATCTCCCTACTTAAAAGCGGTTTCTACACTTGAGTAGACTGTAAAATTTTGATTAATTATGGGCGCGCTAAAGTACTTATTCCTTGTTCTAATTCCTTGAATGGAAGTGCGGTATTTCGAAAATAATAGGTCCAGGAATGCATGATACATTCCCTGGTTGTTGTTTACAGGCATGTTTACTTAACAAGTAAATTCATAAAAATTCAAACACAAAAAACGAATTGTTGTGATCACGTGACGAAATGATAACGTTAATCAAACAAGAGGTTATCAATCTTAATCTGCTTATAGAAAGACCTACAAACGATAGCTTGGGAAACCCGCAATAAGAAAATCAAAGTTGTTGAAGATCGAGTGCAACGATAACCACAACCCCGTGACGACGTTTTCTACTCTTCTTGTTAGACATGCAATGCAGAATTCAGGGCAGGATCCAAGAGTAGGCAAACACATTTCATCAGATTTTTCTTGTTGGATTGTGTTCTCAGGTTACGTTAGCTAACATTAAGGCTTATCTATTGCTGTTCGTGTAGACGTTTTCCCCCCGTCAACCCTGTTGGGAAACGATGAACCGACACATTACCATGTTTTTAAGGAAGAGAAGAAAAATACCTTGCATTTTTGCATTCGTTGATCACGACAGATTTCACTAATGCATCTATTTTACCTCTATTCAAAAGACGTAATCACACTCTTTACAAATAAATGAATGCATAGAATATAAGCAACCTATGAAGTGGTGTGCACTGTAATCTGTAATCTACACGAAGTGGGGTGCACTGTAATCTCACAAGAATGTGGAAGTAAAAGTAAAAATTCGCAATTGCTAATTCAGTATATAACAATTCTCGTATGCTGAAAGACATTTCGTCAAGTGAAACGATTTGTGAAACGAATTAAAGCCAAACTTTGAGACGAACCCTAACCCTTAAACGCTTGATTGGCACAAAATGGTCACACACGCTTTAACAATCCTGAAGCAAAATGCTTCAGGATTATTAAAGCATGTATGTCCATATTGGACACTAGGCGTTAAAGGGTTTAAGTGTTCTGAAATAAACATCGATTATTTCTCTTAGGGATCGTCCGCACAATTCGTATCGTATTACCATTTTCATCGCAGAAGAAGTGTTTTTGTGCATACACGATTCATTATGAAAATTGATGCGAATTTCCTACTGCAACGATTATAACGACCTAGACTGCAGCAGACTGCAGTAGACTATAGTATGCTGTAGTAGACTTAGTAGGTACCGTAATATCCATAGCTTGTTCCTAAAGCAAATTTAAACCACATAATATCTTTAACTGTTTAACACGACAAGTTGAGAAGTTAAGAAGTGATCATTTTACTGTGGTTAAACTCATAAATACGGTCTGGAGCTTAATATTAACTCTGGAGCCAATACATAATCATGGTCAATTAAACGGGATAGTTCTCTAGGCACCCCTAATTGTAAAAGTTTAATGGAATCAATGTTTTGCAGCCCATGTTTGTTTAGACATCAAGGAAAATCTAGAACAAACAATATTTTAATAACATGGAGACTAGCCTTAATCCTTTAATTCAAAATGTCGTAAAATGGTCACACAAACTTGAACCAATCTTGCAGCACATGCTGCAGGATTGTTATAGTATGTGTGACCATTTTTAAACATCATAAATCAAAGCTTTAATGGATAAAGACTAGTTGTTTAACTAATAAAAATAAATGATTTGTTTTCCACCACTGTTTTTCACGGGTAGAAGTTACATATTCTCCAAGTCGACAGGACGACGAGATGTTTGTTCTACTGCGGTCTTGCAGAATCAAAAAGAGGAGAACAGTTTTGGCAACCTCGATCCCAGGGCATTTTGTATCTAAAGCGGCTTGGGAAAACGTTATTATTTTGGATGGTCTGTATTTCCATCAAAATGTATATTTTCACTCTGGAAATCTGGTCTGTCTTCTCATCCGCAACCTCGATCCTCATTCCAATACGAAAATTTTCATTTGCGCAAGCTGCTTTTATTAATTAACAGATGGTACTTTCATAGCAATACGCACTCACAGCACAAAATCCAACTGTATCCGGTCTTTTTTCAGTCCGTATTCGTCGGTATTAAGACAGAATGCGAGCATTCTGTCTTAATACCGACGCATACGGACTGAATACGGGAGTAGACGGACTGTATAAAGGTCCGGATACGGCTGGATTTTGTGCAGTGACTACCTTTAGTTGAATGACCTGCAGTCATCCGTCGAAAAACGTATGACAACTTATAGGTTATAAACCCGACCCAAGAGCAATTAGATTTTAAAAATATCTGTTTTTTTAGTTAGTTCATCTGACGCTATGGTGTGTGGTGGTTTCTTCTTTGTTGACAAACCATGAGAATATTTCAAAGCATATTAGGTGGGTTAGTGAGGGTTCGTCTCAAAAATTCGTTTCATTAATTCCCGTCATTCCTATTAATTTTCATCTCAGATAAAGCGTCATTGTGCATACTTTGTATGCACAATGACACTTAACATTTGATAAAAATGGAGCGATTTGTGAAGCAAAGTTAAGCGAAATTTTGAGACAAACCCTAATCAGTGTTAATTAACCATCTGGATAAAGATAGTGTTAATGAGTTAATGTCTATGATGAGAAGCGATAAAAACTTAATGAGGTCCGTCTTTAGATTAATCAGATAAACAGTAACACACAAAACACACCGTGTTTCGAATGTACATAAAAACGCTTAGTTAGTTCCCGTTAGTTGTCTCCAATGCCTGAGCTTTACGGCCAAGCTGTAAAGTTTTGAACGCAAAATTCGACGAGTGGTGATAGACCAGGTGGAGCTTTAGAGTAGCGGTCTAATTAGGTAGGCTAAAAATGCTCCTCCTGAGATGAAAATAAAATAATTTCGTGAAGTACCATCGTGATTGTCGCTTAAAGGTCGGTACAATAATAGGATAGAAATTCTCGGTCAGTAGTCTGTATAGTGAGCTACTTATCGGTTCGGAATTTAGAAGAAAGTCCTGGGACTTAATATGCAATTAAGGTATTAACAGCTAGTTAATTGCTACAAACAGGACACGAACAGAACATTTACAGAACATTTAAGAGAGGTTACTATTGACGTAAATAATTTTGATTGCATATTGATAGAGTAGATTTATTCGTCCCCAGAGGATTAACAGATAACGGTGAATATATGTTGAAACCACCTCCCACATGCGGAGAAAACCTTCGCTTGTTAATTGTTCTAGGGACGATATTGAGCATTCTGCTGATAACATCGACAGGGTTATTAATATATAACCCTTTGGTTTAAAACATATTTTATTGTGTTAAATAAGACGTCATAATGATAATGACGTCTCAATATAAACGACGTCATTATCAGGCAACTAAAAACCTGTTAATTTTCTATTTTCTAGCTGTAGGAAGGGAAATGAGGCACATTATCACCCAAGATGAATTGGTGCAGAGACATAGGCGGACACAGCAGTAAGAGGGATACTCAAAGTCATTAATTTTAATTACTTTATGTATGACGCTGGTCCCGGAAGACCCAGCGTCATACATAATGTAATTAAGAATTAAAAGCAATTATACTCCGTCGTGTTGCTCTGACTAGGGTTAGATCCGCCACTGAGGGACATGTGCGAAAACAAATGAAAACAAATGAAGATTTCTTTGTTGGTTTCAAAGTGACGTAATCACAACTTACTCGTGAGTATGCTACTTCCAAATCTTTAATGGGTTATTTTTAAAGGGAAGAGAGGCCACGTTATATAGAAGTCAACTGTACAATCCACCTCGAGCAGTTGGAAGGTTTAGAATAAATAATGGTACCCAAAGATTTGAAAAAGCTAGAAATATAAGGGAGATTACTAACATCGTTTTTTTGTGGAAAAGCAATAGGTTCTTTTGTGATAAAAATTTCAAAAGCTCTTTCATGGACCACTAGGGCACTTAACACAAATCTATTTAAACTTGTGTGAATATTTATGAATGGGAAAGATTAATTTTTTTTATCACTTCCGAAAAGAATATAAAAAAACAGCTGCTCAGCAGCAGACGATAGGATAAACATATGGGACTAAGAAACAGGTCTAGTTTGGTAGAAAATAAGGGTTTTCTTAAACGCGAAAGAAATTATCGAGAATTTGATGGCAGTTTCATTCCCCAGGCTTACGGGATTATGGATATTGTCTCTCTTCACAGTTCAAACTCTAGGAAGTTCCCTATGACGTATTTCTAGGCTATTTTAAACCTTTAAATGTACTTTTAATAACTAGTGTCCTATGAGCGCAGACAAGCGTATGTTTTAACCTCGTAACCACGGACAAAAACATAGTGGGATTTTTTTTTGGATAAAACAAGTTGACGACTACCTACACCTAACATACTTTAAGGTTTTCACATAGAGTTTTAAATGCTATGGTAACAAGAGCAAGCAACAGCAAGTTCAAATCACATGAACACGTGGTGTTATACACGTGGTTATTTACAAATATAAATATAACTTGTGAAAAGAAAAACACCTAACGATACGGGCAGAGGCGGACTCAGGAAACGGTTTTACCTAGTCACAGCACTGTAATGGAGATTAAAAGCATGGGTCTGTATCATGATGGGTCTGTTAGAACCATCATCATACAGAAGGCTGTTAAGAGTTAAAACGCTCAGATCTTCCGCGTGTTGCTCTAACTAGGGCTGGATCCGCCACTGACGGGAACTACAACAAATCTTCAGAATCATACAAGAAACACACACTCGATCCCAGCAACCCCAACCCTTACCCTAACCCTAACCAAAGTTAAAAGGGCAAGGTGTTTTTGTTACTGCAAGTTATACTCCAGAGAGATCTCTATTTTAAATGACCTCGAAGACAAGGTTGTGTTTCAATAGAACATAATAGTGGACTGGGCTAGCAATCTCATTCCACAACGAACTTTAATATTACTTAAAACAGAGAGGTGTTTCTAACTATATTTGTTAACTGAGCTTCTATTTTTAAAGATGATGGCCCCATTGTGTTGACTAATAACAACGATCTACCACTAGAAAAAATGACGTCAAAATTTATACAAATGTCCAGGAAAAGCAAAAGGAACCAATCAAAGTTGTAGTTGTGAACAAGAAAAGAACAAGACAAATACCATGTATGTGTCAGAACTTTCACGTTAAACCGTTGATTACAGTCTAAGCACGGTACATTGTAAAATTCAATGTGGAAAATTTTCTCCGTTGGAAATTTTACATTATCTGCAGAAAAACAAATATGGCTTAGCCGTAGTTGACAGCGAACGTATTTTTAACAGACCTCTATGCAAAATGGTGTGAAAATATATAGCCTTTTATATCTGTTTATCTGACTGCTTACCTAAATGAGGTCTTTGCACAAAACATCGTCACCAGTCTCCTAAAGAAAAATAATTACTACAGGACACTTCAATATACCATTTCAGGCTGAGAAAACATCATTAACAAGCTAGTTCCCAGGGCTGTCCATAACTACACCACACAAGTGTAAGAATTCTACGATATCAAGGAAACACACAAGATAAATATCACGTAGTTAAGATCTAATCTGCAATCACTTTCACCTACGTAACATTGAGAAATAAGTTCGAAAGTTCTATTACAGTGGTATACTAAAATATTTCGCATTTGCAACGCCACGAAAACAGAGAACGCAGTCAGATATCGTGTACGAAAACCTCGAAATCTCTCAACTCTATTAGCTGATGAGTAGAAAAATCGCAACCGGAAATCTTTTTCTTAAGCGTCGACAAAAATGCAAGTAAGTACGTGAACTTGGCATGGTTCTGCAGGAGGGTGAAATGGTTACAGTACACAGAGGAAACGTCAGTTTAAATTGCTGAGCCATTGAAAATCATCCGTCATATGATACGGAAAAGTGTCATCGTTATTTTAACTTTCCCTGATGAAGGATCATGTGACAATATGTATGAAGGAAGCATTACTTGTAAAACCGTTACGACTCTGCGGTCACATTAAAAGCACGTCAGAGCTCGAAAAAAACAATAACAAATCAGAGGAAACCCCTATATACACATGTTCATAGTTTTGATTGGTATCAACCTCAATGTTTACATCACGTGATTTCTTAAAGCAGATTGGATAAAGTTTTAATGTGATAATTGTTTTATTTTTTTACTATGGGAATCACTTAAACATTCAAAACAAATGTCGAGTTATGAATGAAGGAGAGGCCTCGTGGTCACAGGATGTCCATCAAAGCCTCGTGGTCATAGGATGACAAAATAAAATAAGCAAAACGAGGCTAACAACTCAAACAGGTCTAAACATCCGGATCAATGGTTAATACCAGAATTTATTGTCGAAATGTTTGCCCAGACAAAGAAAACAACCTTTAAACCGCCATAACTCCCGTATAACATTGTCTGAACATCAACTCTCAGAACAAGTTAAAACATGAGGCGTGACAAAGAAACAAAGAAGAGGATCGTTTTGACACAATAGACTGAAGGGAATTAAATCACAGAGTAAGTTACGTAGGGGCGTTTAAGATTTAAATAATTATGCCCGCCCTGTTCTTACATTAAGTAAGGTAGTAAAATTTAGTTAATCTCACCCAGTCGGCACACGACAGAAAAACAATGTTATAACGTTGCAACGTCATAAGAACGTTTTTTTAACGCTTTTTGCTATGTGCCAGCTGGGAACACACAAACTTAACACTAAGAACACAGGAGCCCCAGTACTGATTGTAAACAGAAATAAAATAATATTTTATTTTCTTCCCTAAATTCTTGATAAATGTC
>JAUCNQ010185432.1:0-14691 GCA_032352715.1 Bougainvillia muscus
GAAAAATTTAACCAATCACAGAAGCCATGACAGTTCATTTCGCCTGCAACGATTTTCCATGTAAACGTGTCCTTAGACCCTAACTTTGTATGTACAAAAACATTTCTTTTGTGATGAAGATGGTACGATTGGAAATGCAAATTTTGTTGACGGACCCTTAACATTTCGTAAGTGAAAATATAACATCGACGGTCCCTTAACATTTCGTGATTGAAAATATAATGTGGACGGACCCTTAACATTTCGTAAGTGAAAATATAATAAACAGGTTAAAAACCAAAACAAAATATTACTTAACGCTTGTCTTAACCCCAAGAGCAAACTAACACCACGGAAAAAGAGATTAACATGGTATCTGAAATATAAATCTTCTCTGATATTGAGCTCAAGAGAAGATTGGTTTAGTTTGGAGATGAAAGAGAAAAAAATTTTTATCCTATTTAAGAAAAGAGAATGGTCCCTAAAACAGGTCACTCCCCCTTTTAAAATTACTCCTATACTTTATGTCTTTTCATTCAGGCCAGGCACTGGATACGCTCTTAGATCTGGTGATACACTCCAGAAAACCCAAGTGCATTCCACAAAATATGGCATGCAATCAATTATTGGTGCAACCTTGTGGACTCTCTTCCACAGGACGTTAAAATGGCACCAAATTTGAAGTCGTTCTCTTTCAGTTTGGATGCGCTGCAAAATTTTAACTGTAAGTGTCGGATCTGTGCAAAATATTGGCTTTATATGAGTTCGTTTTTATTATTTTTACTATTATATTTTTTACTGCTATCGAAAGTCGTTTTAAATTAGTCTTTCAGACTAACCACTCTCTTCCATAGAGTCTATTTTTACTATATGGATTCTATAGAAGAGACGATGGGCTATTTTATAATCAATTGTTACTTTATATTTTTATTGTATATTATCGACTATAAATAAATAATTATCTATCTATCTACCTATTTAACTCCCCTTTTGCCAATCCCCCATTAATACCTAAAAATTGTTAACTACCCCCTCCCCCCCCCCCTTTCCAGATTTTGGGAGACTTCACTCCCCTCAAATATGAGGGCAGGGGTGGCACTATGAAACTTGTCTTCAGTGCTTGTACATGTACATCAAGAACGTAAAACATAAGCATCCTTTTGCACTCCTGAGTGCACTTTAGGATCCCGTTCCTCTCAAATTTGCTTTTAAATTCGTTGCATTCCAATCAATTTTCCATAAGAAGAAGTGATACTTTATGTACGCAACTTCATCTGATTCGAAAATGTAACGATTTATAAAACGAATTCAAGTGAATTTTTGAGATGAACCCTTTAGGACCTGTCTTGAAAATTCGCTTAAGTTCGCTTAACAATTCGCTTCATTCCTAATAATTTTCACCTCAGATGAAGTGTTATTGTAACACTTACGTGTTACAATAACACTTCATCTAAGGTGAAATTTCAATTCATAAACTCGTTTCATTCCTATAAATTTTCATCTCAGATGAAGTGTTATTATGCATACTTTGTATGCACAATGACACTTCATCTAAGATGAAATTAAAACCATTTGTATACCTTATTTTTAAATTTACTTTCCCAACTATTATTTTTTCCATGACTATCAATAACATCAGTATTTTCTTGTAGTAATAATTCATAATCTCCATCAGTTAATAAACACGTTCTATGCCGATCATATACAATAAGTTCAGCAGAGAAAGATGCTAGTATAGTTTCAACAGGTTGGAGATCTGTTGTTCCATCAGAATTATAGCCAGCTCCTAGATCCCCATTCAATTTATGACGTTTAGATGGTGGCTCCTCTATGTTTTCTTCTAAAATGAAATGAAGAGTTAGTTGTTTAATCTTCGCATGTCAGTATTCATTCAGAAGTAAAAGGAAACCTACACAAAATTCGTATGGAAATGCGTATTTTATGCCTCACAGTAAAAGTGTCTTTGTGCATACTAAGGAGTGTCTCTTTCAGAATGAAAATTTAGCTTAATTAAGAACACAATTGCGTGCGATAGTGGCATGCAATGCTTTGCTATGACACAAAGGAAATTTATTTTGAAATCGAGATATCACGCCCTATATCGAAAGGGGGGGGGGGGTGTTCAGAAGAAAGTTTGTCCTTAAATTGTTCAATATACCAATTAAAATGTTTAAAAAGCATTCATACTGTAACCTTTGGGTTCGTCTCAGAAATTCGCTTAAATTTGCTTCACAAATCGCTTCATTTTCACCTCAGATGAAGTGTTATTGCGCATACAAAGTATGCTCAATAACACTTCATCTGAGATGAAAAGTGTCAGGAATGAAGCGAATTTACTACGCGAATTTTTGAGACGGTTCCTTAGAGTAAGCCCTAAATATATAGTCAGGTTCTAATCTAAAATAGGAGAGTAGCTACCAATCAGTCAATCATAAGGCCAAATGTAAGGGTTCGTCTCAAAATTTCGCTTTAATTCGCTTCACAAATCGCTTTATTTTCACCTCAGATGAAGTGTTATTATGCATACTTTGTATGCACAATAACACTTCATCTGTGATGATAATTGACAGAAATGAAGCGAATTTATGAAGAGAATTTTTTAGACGAACCCTAAAAGAGTTCTAAAAAAATCATAAGGGGTGTTTCACCATCAGAATTAAAAGAGAAACAGTTTGGTTGCTAAAAGGTGAAAGGGCATGGATTAGGGCGTGATAAGGGACCGTCCACAAAATTCGTATAGAAATTCGTATGAATTTCCATACAGAAAGAGCGATTTTGTGCATACTTATGTACAAAAACACTTCTTCTGTGATAAAAATGGATCGTATAACGATACGTATGTTGCTCAGGGACCGTCTACAAAAATGGTATCACAAATCGTACCATTTCCATCACAGAAGTGTTTTTGTGGACTCCTTCTGTATGAAATTTATACGAATTTCCATACGAATTTTGTGGACCGTCCATACATAATACACAGATTGAAGGGTCTCTAAATTAAAATTACCTTCTTTTTTCTTTCTTCCACGCTTCTTCTTGACTTTCTTTGGTATCATTATACTAACAGTAATAGAGAGTATGTGAGTTTTTATTGCACGTCCTCTCCCATCAAAAGCAGACGGTGGTACACTCAGTTGAACAGAAGAACATGGTAGTAAGAGCTGTGAACGTGGATTCCATGGAGCTTGACAAGTTCCAAGAAGAGTTACATCCATAGGAGCCTCGTTAGTGTCCTAAAAATATCAATTATTCCAAGACTTAGGAATTACGTTTGTTTTGATTTGAAAATTGAAAAAAGAATTTGTTGCAAATTAGTCCACAAGTTACAAGTTGCAAGTTAGTCCACAAAATTTGTAATATAATACAGACCATTTTCATCACAGAACTCCTTCTGTATGTAAATTGATATGAATTTCCATAAGAATTTTGTGGACGGTCCCTTACAGTTTTTAAGAAGTTATAAAAAAGTGATATTATTTTTGTTAGTATGTCTTTCCAGCCTTTCAATTACATCCGCTGTATGACGTCATATGCTGAGTGGGAAATAAGAAGGGATTTTCTGATACACAGAATACTGATTACTGATACAAAAGAATACTATATAATATTATTAGCAGGGTGACCCCTATTTTTCTAGATATGAATTCCAGGACAAATCAAGGTCATTTCAAGGACATTTTTGCATTTTTCCAGGACATTTTAGCAGCATTACATAGTGAGATATAATAAAAATTGCATACTGAAGAATCATAAAATTGCCTAAAGATAATGTCCCTTCTATCAATTTACAATTCAAACTCCTATTCTATAATAAATTTTCAAGCAAGCAAGCGATATAACCAGGCGCTGTGCCATCAGAGCTTCAGTGTGCCGGCTGGCGAAATGGACATTGGTTTATGAAGTGATGTCTTTCAACGGCATATTTTAAGTGGGGGTGGCATATTTGGTGACTGAGGGAGGATCCACCGCGGTTGGGTCCGACTGGGGACATTTTCGGTTTAATCTCCTCTAGATTGGCTAAAAATGCAGACAAATAGCAAAATTCCAGAACATTTCAAGGACTTCCAGGACTTCCAAGACAAGTGGCAACCCTGAAGGGATATATTTTCTATATATACAGTTCGACCCTGTTAAGTAGGACACTCAAGGGGGATAAAAAACCGTCCCACTTATCGGAGGTCCCATTTAAGCGAACCCCGGGTAAGTGGGACTTTAGTTAAAATGTCCCACTTATCAGGGCATTAGACCATTTTAAGAATTTTATATTTCTGTACAATACTTTTACATCCTTTGTTTTTGTTTTCTCCCTACAAATACGACCATTTTTTACTTCACACAGAATAAATCATTTTTATTGAAAGATAACTCATTCAAATGTGATTTTAAAATGAAAATCGAATTTTAAACGTTCAATTCTTCCAACATTATGCGAAAGTCCCACTTAAGTGGGCTAGTTCTCTGAAGGGACGTTAAAAAACGGTCCAACTTATCCAGGGTCCCAGTTAAGCGGTTTTTTTTAGCCTAGGCGAGTGCAGGAAATCCAAGAGGATCACAAAATCTGTCCCACTTTAAAAAAGTCCCAGGGTCCCACTTAGCGGGGTCCGACTGTAATTCACAAAATTAGCATTAAATTCATATCAATTTTCATTCAGAAGAAGTGTCTTTGGGTATACATAGTAACCACAAAGACACTTGTGAAGAAAATGGTACAATTTGCAATACAAACTTTGTAGACGGTAATTTTTCAAAAAGAAGAAATATTTCAAATGTCTTTCTTAGGGTTTTCGCTTCACAAATTGCTTCATTTTCCCCTCAGGTAAAGTGTTATTGAGCATACAAAGTTTGCACAATAACACTTCATCTAAGATGCTAATTAAAGCTAATTTGTAAAGCGAATTGTTGAGATGATGCCTTAGTTTGTGAAGAAAATGGTACAATTTGCAATACAAACTTTGTAGATGGTATTTTTTCAATATGAAGAAATATTTCAAATGTCTTTCTTAGGGTTTTCGCTAATGGTGCAATTTGCAGTACAGTTTGCGATACAAACTTTGCGGACTTGATTTTTAAAAAATGAAGAAATATTTCAAATGTCTTATTTAGGGTTCGTTTAAAAAATTCGCTTTATAAATTGGCTTCATTCCTGTCAATTAGCATCTCAGATAAAGTGTTATTGTGCATATACTTTGTATGCACAATAACACTTCATCTTAGATGAAAACTAGCAGGAATAAAGCGAATTTATAAAGCGAATTTTGAGACAAGCCTTGTGTCTACCTTTTTTCTTTTATGATAGACTTGAATTAAATGAATATTAATTTGAACAAATTCATCTTTGTATAATTGTTGTGTAGTAGGATCAGTAGTTAAAAAGATTTCTTCAGCAAATCCTAAATAAATTTATCAATACTAAAAATATAGCTCCAGTATCAAATATGTATACGTGATTACGAATCCATAGTTTCTTTTGGGGTCACAACCCCCCCCCCTCTCAAAAAACCTCCCACCCCCTTTGAGGTAAGCCCTCCACAAAATAAAAAAGTTAACAAGTTAACAATTTCCCACAACACCCCCCTCTGGAACAAAATTTTTTAAAAACCGCTAATTTTTTCCCCTGCCTCGCTGTAAAATTGGGTTATAGTGATCGAAAATTTAGAGAATTGAACTGTTAACCAGTGTTTTATGGTTTAATTACAAAACAAAAGATACCCAGTTAAAGTTAATATAGATCTACCGTGAAAGATTTCCCACGACAGTCTGCATGTCATAGCCATCATTTTCAAAATTGACAACCCCCTCCCTCAAAAAAATGCCCCACCCCTTTGTGGGTTAGCCCCCCCCACAAAATCAAAAATTTCATTAAAACATAATACAAATCAGGGCCCGTATCAAAAATTCACTTCATAAATTTGCTTCATCAACCATCAATTTCATTCGGAAGGAATGTCTTTGTGCATCATAGTATTCACAATGACATTCTGAGGTGAAAATAAGATGAATTGTGAATACCTTAACCTAAAGAAACCTTAATGCTTTAATGTCTGATGATAACCAAAATGGTCACACACGCTTAAATAACTCTTGAAGCAAAATGTTTCAGATTGTTTAAGTGTATATGATGACCATTCAATAGAGACTTTGCATTAAAGACAATAAAGGGTTAAGACGTATCATACCTGGACCGTGAAAGAAACCACCAAATGAAAGATTTAAAAAATAATTCCTAAACAAATAAAATACAGAAGCTGAATTCTATTGTCAGTTCAACTAGAGAAGCATTATCTTCTAAGGACACGTTTACATGGAAAATCGTTGCGGGCAAAATGAACTGCTGTCATGGCTTCTGTGATTGGTTAAATTTTTCCATCGGAAAAATTTAACCAATCACAGAAGCCATGACAGTTCATTTCGCCTATAGGAAGTCTTCATGTGAACGTGTCCTAAAATAGAAATTAATTGAAGAAGGGTAATAAAAAAAGATGCATTTACAAGCAATCAGGTCTTTCCTTACGTGTTCCAGCTATAAGAGAACAATCTCACTGATAATCTAATTTTCATAAACATTTAAAAACGTAAGCAATAGTATTGTTTCAGGGTCTAAGGTACTGTCTACAAAATTCGTATCATTATACTTTGTATATACAAAAACACTCCTTCTGTAAGAAAATTGATACGAATTCCCATACGAATTTTGTGGACGGTCCCTAATCTAGGGCATGTAAAGCAATCCTAAAAATACATAAAATCTTTATAAAGTATTTTAAGGACTTTTTTAAATAAAATGGGCATTCACACCATCATAATTCAAAGGACAGCCTCCAATTGGTGGACGATTAGAAGGCATGGATTAGTCCCTATGGGTTTTTTTTCTCCTTAAACATCACTTTAACTGCCTTTCATGACAAGAGATTATACATCAATTCCACTAAAAAATCTTAAACATTGTTCTATCTTTCAAATGCTTACACTACCTGCAAGCGGGCATTCACCAACTGAATACGTATGTACCGATACCGATTACTTACTCGCGCAAATTTCACACAAAAGCATTTTAATTGTTCAGAATAAATGGTACGTGCAAAGGAACATGATAAAGATCATGCGAAGCGAGTGGATGCAGCTGGAACAAACTATTTGAGTATCTTCAGATTACTTACTTCTTGAATTATATCTTGTTTAAGATTTTTTAGTGGAATTTCAGGGCTTTTTTATTACCAGGTTATGTATTAAGAAGAGTTTGGAAATAATGTTTTAGTAAGCCAATACAGTATCATCGCGAAATCGTTTGCATCGTTTAATTAGTTTTTGCATCTGGCATGTACTATCATCCTATTATCATGATACTACAACTTCAAGAACAATTCTGTTATTGTAGCTAGCTAGTATTCATCCAGACGTTTATTTCGAACTCCTTGCCCCAATATACTAGTTTCCATACCAATCTACAAACTACCAAACACGTGATAATAACCCTATAAAACCCGATTTCGAAGGTAATAAGGGGGAATATTGACGAACGTTTTTAGCGCAACCCGAGCTCAGCACTGTGCCTAAACGGAGGTCAATATTTGCCTATTTGCTTGAAAGAAACAGTTTGTATAGGGGTCAATAGCTGGATAAAAAATTGAGGAATGTAGAATAGTAGCCCAATTAACTTTTTACCTCCTATTTACTCCCATATCATATTTAGCTTTTTAAAACGCGTTTATTAACGTGATACAAATATTTCGAAAGTTTAACAAAAACATTCGATTTACAAATTATGTCAAGAATAATGAGACCTCTTTTTAAATCAATTTTGGCCACAATGAACAAAGGTTTTTGTTAAATAATTAACTTTTTACTTGCCCTATCAAATTAATTTTTGCAGAGCGACCTTCCCTGACCCATGAAGCTTTTCTATGCCAAGTTTAGTTTTATTTGGATGCGTACTTCTTGAGTTCTTGATTGACAAAGGATTTTCTTGGGAAAAATTTTAAGGTAAATTTCAACTTTGAATGGTCGGTATTATCTTACAATTTATCTTAGCAGCAAGTATTTGCCATCTTTATAACTGCCAGGGCATACTCTTTCGATCCATGTATAACATTTGTCATAAGATTCATTCGTCACTGAGAAATTGTCTGTTTTCTAGGAGTATCGCTATTTTCACCGTTTTTTTCCTCGGTGAATACCTCTCGAACTAGGGTAGCTAAAGTCCAAAACAAAAATACCCCTAGAGGTATTGACCATATCTATCAACTACTTTTGAAATTTTTCAAATACATCAAGAAAGAGCTAAGATACGGGCGGCGAAAATGTGCGGTAAACCCGCCTGAAATGCTAACTTTTGTTAACTCACGTTTTTACCGATTTAACAAGAAATCAAGTGCGTGAGTTGTCAGTTACCAGATACGTAAATTAAAGAAGATTTATTCTGTAATGAAAGCGGTACAATTTTAATTTCATTTGAAATTATAACTAAGAAAAAATGAAATTACGATTCAGCATTGTTTAATTCATCATCTGATTTTATACTAGTAGGTAGTTTTTGCAGTAAGCTGTCTATCTTGAAGCTGGCCCTAAAATAAAAAATGAAACAATAAATTGGTTATATTAGTAGTAGGATTGAACTCACACCACCAACTTCACCCTACTGACCATAGAGCAAAGTAAAAAGATGGTTAAATCGCCAAAAAAATCATTTGTATTTAGGTGTTGACAATCAAAGATTATGGAATTACTTATTATGAGATAAGTCCTAATAAAATAAAAGACTGCCCAGAAAATCTGTATGGGAATGAATATCATATTACAATGAGATTCATTTCTTCTTAACGAAAATTGAAAACAAGGTCATGATGGTTGTGATGAAAAGTACACTTCGGTATGAAATTGATATGAATTTCCATAAGAAAAACTTTGTGGACAGTCCCTTATGGCATTTACAAAACAATGAGACTCACCTCTTGCTCTTCTTCTTCTTTCGTTTAGAAGATGGTTGTTCGTTTTGAGCAGTATGTGTTGGTTTCAAATATGACAAGTTACGATTTAACATGAACGGCTATAAAAAGAAGAAAAAAAAAGAAATCTTAATCTGCTTAACTTTCGGCTAATAAATTTACTTTTCACTAAATTTCTTGGTTTCATTATCAACTTGGGAAAAATTATTATTGTCCAGACAGGATACTTCTTCTGCGTGAAACTTGATACAAACAGCCTTTTATGGCATGCATATCATTTTCCTCAAAACAGCCAATATTCCTGCATATATATATATAAGGGCACAAGATGATGAACCCCTTATCAGGGATTCATCCAAGCACTTTATGCTACTACCGTTTTATTTTAAGATTGAGTTTCCTATTCCTTTACCCCTCCCCTCCCCTTCCCTCCCCCCTTCTTCAAAGAACAGATGTGTATTATAAACACAAAATACGAATACAAAAGAGGTCTTGAGATTAAATACGTCACAGTGTCTGTTTGTTGTGTCTAGTCTCACTTTTTACACATGTGCGACATTTTAAAATGCTATATACTTCATGTAAAGTTTATACAACAGTATTTTACGTGAATGTTAGCGTGATGACATACTACATGCAGTATTGTCGCAAGTAAATTTGAAAAATGGTGGTTTGAATCGTCCAAGTCATTCTGTTTCTATTGGTTTCGTTTTCTCGTATTTCTCGTTTCTCGTAAAAACTCAATTAGAGATTGAGTTTTTACTACCGTTTACCGGTAGTAGAAAAGTGCTTGAAAAAATCCCTGCTTATTAAATGTCATTTTAATTATTACTATTATTATTATCAACTTTACTTCAATTCGGTAAAAATCATTTACATGCACAAAGCCACAGGGTAGGCCTGTGTCTATAAATACCGAATATATAAAAAAACCCAAAAAAACAGTGAATAAATGAAATAAATGAATAAAGTAATAAACTACAAACACAACATAATATAAAAAACTAGTGAATATAATCAAAAGAGACAGAACTCTATGGCGAACATGAGTAATAGAGAGTGACATAGCAAATCTGTTTCAAATAGGCTTTGCACAATTTGCAAGGACATCCTCCAGGTCTCCATTGCCTGGTAAGGTTTTTGAATGCACTTACAGACTTTGCTGACTTTATTTAATCTGGAACAAACTTCCAAATTAAAGAACTAAAATAACTAAGGGAATTCTCTCCAAATGCCACAGTATTTACTTGAGGAATCTGTAATTCTTGGCTGGACCGTAGTCCCTCTTTTAAATAGGTGTTATTAAAAATTTCACTTATAATCTCACAAGCAAAGCCGTTAAGGAATTTGTAAATTTCCAATGCTAAGGTTTGCATATTGTAATGATGTACTTCAAAAGATTTGTCCCTTACTAACTTTGATGAACTTTACAGTTCATCAAAGCTGGATTCATAATCAATGGTGTTTTTAAATGATTTTCTGTTATATATACATATGTTTGGACGTTTTTTATTTTTAAGAGAACTACAATAGGTTCATTGGTGCAATATTTGCATGCAATTTTAGGTCAGAATGTGCCCTGTCAAAATTATTTATTGTGTGTGGTGGGTAAAGAAACGCATTTATCATACTGGGTGCAAGCACTGAAGACAATTTTTTAATCGAAAATATTTTTGGATTAATTTAACTTGTTTCTTTACTTTTTACGTACATACACTGTTTTACAAGCAAAACGTTATGAACACCAGAAGCATAATTGTGGAAAGAATACACACTCTGATACTAGGCTAAGGACTTACTGAAAGTTGACTTTGTCTCTGAATATGTCTGTAAATCCATGTTGGTTCTACAAAATAAAATTTATTTAACTTGGCACAGTATAACTCCACAAATCTTGCACAGCGGATCAACTCTTTTTTATTTATGTACTTCAGAAACAAAATTAATACTATTTTCTATAAACAAAATTGTAATAATACCTTTATTTATTAAGCATACAGTTATGGTAAAGTTTATTCCTGAGCTTATTTGAGCCTTGGGAATTCATCTTCTATTTTTGCTCCTTTAGGAAGGATTTTGAGACTTTCCTCAGTTTGATTGGAAATTTCGAAGTGGTATAACAAAGGATTTAAAAACTTGGATCAGCCAATCACATTATTAAACTATTACAGCCAGTCAAAATCTGACAGAAAGGCTGCACCGTTAAACTTACTTTCAAATGTTTGAAGAAATAACTCATAATCAGCACGAAGTTGTTCAAATTTCAATTTTCTTGGAGTTGTAACAGGTGATTCCGTCTTCTCCGCCATTTTATATACTTTTATTATTATACTAAACACATAGAGATATATTTAGTTTATCGCCCTCTTAATAATAATAATTAATAATATTTATATGACTAACCCAGAAAATCACAAGGGCATATAGTCCACTGGGGGGCACTTAACAAAAAAGAACAAAAAAGAGTAAAGCTAAAAGGGGAACCTCCCAAAATATTTGTTAGTCTTCACTTGTGAAACGCCATTTTGAGAGATGCGCTTCAGGAACGTGTGTTTACCTTATCGGCTGCCGTCAGTCTTGCCAGTGGTGTAGTATAAAACGCAGATCCAGACGCCCAGATAGTCTTCTTCATTTCATCGTCCAACAGAGCGGTCCTGCTAAAATTTACCCGCCCCCTCACCCCTCAACACCAGGATTGTGTGGACCACATTTTACTTTGATCATATTTCTTTGCATTTGCTACTTTTCAAATTTGTTTTGCTATATGCATTTTCTATTTTAAAAAATACATGAGAGCATATAGAGTGGTGCCGGCCAGTCGGCAGGTGTACTTTTAAATTAGTGCGCACTTACGTGCTTGTGCCTTTTCATACATCATAGTAACAGTCAAGTGGCCCAGTTTTTCCAGTCACAGGCAAGTCGTTCCATACTTTTGCAGCCCGGAATCCAAAGATGTTTTTACCAAAGCCTGTATTAACCATGGAAAGAGTGATCCTGTTAGTAGAAGCTCCTCTGGTATGGTGACTATGGCTTTTTTTACAGGCTCTCACAACCTTTCTATCCATTGGGCTAATACAGAATTTCCAAGGTTTTCATAAAATTGTGTTGTAAATTTGCTTCATTCCCTGATTCTTTCATCATTCATTCAGATGCTTTTAATGAGATAAACTTGTTTTTTGTATCAAGGGTAACCTTTACCTAAGACTACTTTGTAAATGTACTGTAGTTTGTTGCCTACAGTACTCTTAATTAAAAACAATATTATTACGCTTAATTCTTTGTTTCTTATATTGTATTTCCTGTAAATATTTAAAAAAAATATATTACATACAGTATTAGAGACTGGGAAAATTAATTCCAGCGGAAAATCTTCATTGAAAGTTAGCCAGCTATGAGTATAAGGTTTTTTTATAACGATTTGACCATTGGTGCGGTGGGTAACATTTGGGCGCCCAAATCAAAAATAGGGTTTGTAAGCTGACTCGACTCTTCATAAAACATTTTAAATATATATGTAGAAGATTACGATGTCCTTACAGGGTTCACCAATCTAACCTCTGGTTTACCTATAATACCTCTCCGTAAAATTCATATACAGGAGTGTTAAATAACATTTACAGAAGTGTTTGTTACGTAACATCCCGTATATTACGGGACTGCGACTTGGGGAAATACCATACTAGAGCAATCATTCCGCCCCTGTAACTCTCCCGTAATTATTAAGCGGTTTCAGGCTGAGTTAATTAGCCAAATGTAGCGGTGGGCTCCCTGGGGAGGGGGTTGAGAGCCCCATAATGGGGTCTAGGGGCAAAGCCCTGGGAAACTTTGGCTATTTCATGGGTTTCAAACACTGAGAATAGCTTATACCTACTATAGCCTTTTTAGAAAAAAATCTCTACTCAAAAAAGGCTGTGCCTGTTTAAAAATGTGTATTTTTTAAGCATAACAGAGAATAATTTGTAAAGCTACCCGATAAGACCACACATTACATTTCATCATTGATTTGTATATAATACAGCAGCTAGCTGCTAGCTATTGAACAAAACAAAACATGTCAGAAAAGAAATTCTGCCTCTAGCTCTAGCTCTAGCTACCTTTTCCCCACAACCACACAACAACAATAGCAATATAATATACAACTTGCGGTTTCAGCCTTTACTCTAAACTAGTTAACCGTATGTAGCTTTATTACTTGAATTGTCTATGCAGATTCTAGGTTGGTTGGTAGCTTCTGGTATGCGTCTGGAGTGTCACTTGTCGCTTTGACTTTGGTGTTGTGACTTGATTGTCGAGAAATCGTGTTGTTTATGATGAATGAGTGAGAAGCAAACACTCGCCGGGCGCATTTTCGGAATGACGCTTTGGTTTCTCCGGATAAAATACCGGATTGGAAAGTCACCTTGATCACGCTACGAAAGTTGTGCACCCAAAGTAAAATGACCGGGCAAATTTTTTATCTACCGAATGGTCGCAGTCCGCAAAGCAGTTAGCCTTCTTTTTTAAAGTGAGCAGACCACGATAACAGACCAAGTACAAAGATTGATCAGAAAAGGCGGGAAATAAATGGAATCACAGTTGATCCAACTGCGATGGAATGTATTCGTTGTGTGAGCAGTCCAGTGTCACTTCGGACAGCAACTACTTTAAGAGCAGAAACTTTCGCGAATTTCGGTCCAATTCGCGAAAGTGAAAAACGCGAAATATTCTATACTGATCGATTCGCGAAAATTTAGGCTCGCTTTATTTTTTCAAACTTTTTCAAACTTTTCCGATGCAACTTACTTTTGATGTGATATTATCAAAAATGGTCATTCCTTCTCTGTTCACCAGTGAAATTGTTTTAAAAAAGTCCAACAACAGCTTTTTACCAATATTTGTTCAAGAAAAAGGTTGCTTCATTTAGTCATTCGCGAAAATTTATGCCCGCGAAAATTTCTTATTTAGCCCATTCGCGAAAGTTTATGCTCGCGAAATGCAAAAACTTTGTGAATTTGAAAGCTCGCGAAAGTTTCTGCTCTCGAAAGTTTCTGCTCCTAAAGTATGTTATATCTAAAAAATTGTTCTGAAAAACCGTAAATTTAGTTGGTGCTGGGTAGATGCTGCCTAGGAAATATACCTGTTCCTCACGATAGGTCTTAATGCAGTTAAAGAGAGCGAGATGAATCTAAGAGAGACAAATGGCCCTAGGGGGCGAGATTGGTCAACTTGAACACTCTGTTTAACATTGAACATACAGGAGCAGAGTAAAAGGATAATCTGCATCGAATAAGATATCTTTTCATAACGCTCTGTGTTTATGTATGAGCTAGGGGGATGAGCATCCAAACGTTGTCCCCTATCAGCTAGTCTTGATGAATTCGCATAGGTACGCAACTTATCTGACAATCTATCTGACAGTGCCATATAAATTGTCTTTATCTAACAAAATTAACAGAAATGAGAACGATTTATCTGGTAGCTATGTCCAATAAAATGTATCTGGCAACCTCTTGAAATCTTGAGTCTTCAGGGGCCCGGCAACGAGTTTGAACGTGAGGTGCAAAATTTTGCTTACGTATATAGTGTCTCATAAGGTCTTCAATAAGGTCTTCAACGTGAACGGACGTGTTGTTTTCGCGCCAAAAAACTTCCTTATGGTTAAAATTCATTATTAAAAATCAATAAAATTAAATTAAAATTTCTAAAATTTCTAAAAACTCATTAGTAGTGAGCAATGCAGTTGGACGACAAAACCACTGGCTAAACACAGCAATGAGAAGAAAGCTAATTA
>JAUCNQ010185543.1:0-14686 GCA_032352715.1 Bougainvillia muscus
CATCTAAGATGAAAATGAAGCGAATTATGAAGCGAATTTAAGCGAATTGCTAAGCGAATTTTTGAGACGAACCCTAAGTCATCGTTTTCTTTAAACATTTATATTTTGTTTCGTCGCGGTTGTTTAGAATCTTGATTGAAGAAACCTATCCGTTATTTTGTTTCTCTATCTGTTAATATTTCATGGAAACACATGTTTCTTATAAAAACGGTTTGTTGTAAATTAATGACAGTCCATCACTCCATTCACCTTTCAAGTTTTCCCAATTGCTTATTTGAAGTTATGAATACGATAAAATATAAGAAATAATGTTGAGGATATTTTAAAATCCAAGATGTGCAAATAATGCTGAACTGTTGAGATAGCATCTAAATGAATCTCCAAACTTGTAAATGGCGGCAAGAAATAGTGAGAATTTTAAAGTTCTTGCTACATTTCTTTGTTGTAATGCTAATTTTGTTTGCGGGAGCTGCTGGTTTTGTATTTATTGAAGAACCTGAGAATCAGCACCTTGAAGAAGTTCTTACAAACAATTCGACTGGTGTGTCTAGCAAACTGCTTACACCTGATTCTTTCGCTGATGGAAACTCCACCGTGTTTTTGTTATATATGTCGCAGCATTTTAACATCAGCATAAATGAAGAAGAAAAAGAAGATTTTGTTAGAACTGTGATCTTGTATAATGCCGCAGTCGAGAAAGGCAAACAATTACAAAGACATCGGCTTGAAAGAACTGATCGCTTGTTTATATTTACAAAATGGTTTTATTTTGTCATTATCGCGTCTACTACTATTGGTAAGTTAATCAGTATTACTAAGTGTTCGTCTCCAAAATTCCCTTCAATTCACTTTACAAATCGCTTCATTTTCACCTCAAAGATGGTTCAAAGATAGAGCTCTTTATGAAAAGTTCTCAAAATTACTCCAATTCCAATGTGTGCTGTACGAGTCTATTTTCAGCATATGTCATTTAGCCTAATTACATAGTAATACCGGGTTGTTGTTTTTGTTATTAATTATTTGATCATGTTGATCATGTTGACTTTGCCTTTGCATTAATAATGCTACTGATGAATACATATGCCTTCTTCTGAAATTTATTCAGAAATTCCTGCGAATAAATCACTTCCTGCTACTAGAGACGTATAAACTATTAGAGTAAGGTTGAGATTCTCATAGTTGGATGGCAAATGTTTTAATAAGTATGTGTACATGTATGTGTGTAGCATACCCTGTATAAAAGATAGCTTCTTAAAGATGAAGAAAATATAGATGTATAATAATTCATGTACTGCCATATGTAGATGTGTTCATGTTCGCAACTTCGAATGTTATGTATGTTAATTATACTTTAATATACAGATTTTGGAAACACCATTATAACAATTTTACTGTTTTTTGCTACGATACTTTAGATATTTTGCACTATTATATGACGTAACACCCATGCGATGAAACTGATAACATTTATGAAATGATTTTAATAACCAAACATACATACATACACTACAATTTGTACAGTACAATTTGTTCTCGTCTTTTAATAAATTATTAAAATATTTGCTTTATCAAACGTATTCCAATTTTACTAACGACAGGTCACAAGGTTCCCATTGTTAAATTGATTTTCTCTTCTTTTGATTTGCAGTATATCTGAATGACTACGGACTTAATAATTTTCCCCTTTCGTTTCAGGGTATGGTGATGTTGCTCCACGCACACATTATGGTCGTATGTTTTACATAGCATTCTCAGTTGTAAGCATCCCTTTAATGGTGACATTGTTAGCATCGTGTGGTGACATCATGACACTTGTAAATAAAAAACTTTTTGCTCTTATCAACAGTTATTTATGTAAGAGAAGAAAGTTGGTGAGTGCAAGGGAAACAAAATGACAAACCTTCCCTTAATTATGAAGTTCCGTCACAGAAATTTATTTATTAAAATTTGTTTCATTTGATTATTAAAAAAACCCTGTTTATAACGAAATTGTAAAGGTAACTTTCTTTTTTTTTTTTTTTATGAGAGCATTCTAGTATTGACCCTAATAAGATACATGTAGAGGTGGTTGCATGTATATATCTTTGACATTTACTTAACTTAGATAAGCCTGAATACAACCTGTCATAAGTTTTCCCCATCTCATTCAAAAACTTAACAGAGAATTGGTTAATCTATCTGTTGGATATTGAAGGGTTTTTTATTTGTTTTTAGATAAGCGTCTTTACTTCGGCAGATCCACTAGTGTATTTTCTTTTTTTTTCAGGTTAGCGAGGAACTGCTTTCTGCAATAACAATCCTTCTACTTCTTTTTGCATACATCACTGTCGGATGTGTCTACACTGCCAACACTGAAAACTGGTCCATAGTAGATAGCGTTTATTTTTGGATCGTTACTTTTACGACTGTTGGTTTTGGTGACGTGTTACTGACAAAAAGCAACACACCGTCTGTCATCATCCCTGTAACTTTATATAGATGCTTTGGACTGGCATTGCTTGCAGGTTGCATCGATTCTCTTATAGAGTGGGCTAAAGCTCGGAATCAATACCTACAAGCACAAGCAGAAAAGTTAAAACAATTACGTTCTCTTAAAACTTTAGGTGGAACAAGGGTTCTTCTTCAGCAAAATTTACGAAAGCGTTTTGGAAAAAAAGAATCTACTAACTTCCGCGATGAACGAATAAATGAAGAGTATGATATTTGAACAATTGAAGCTGGAATATCCCGTTCACTTATCGATCTGTCATGTATATATAAAATTTAACCTTGCAAATGTTAATGTATCTTGCTTTTTTCATGAAAAACACAAATGAGAAAAGTTAATCGATTCTAGTCTCTACCTTCTTGGTCCAGTTGTTCGAACGTAGGTTAGTTTCATCTGGTATTAAAGCTTACTTTGACCATATTAGCACCGGGGAGGGCCATAATGGGTCATAATGCTCAACCCCTCAAAAAAATTTCAATACACTCCTGCTTCCGAAATTAGAGGTTATTATTCGGAACCACGTATTAAATTTTTGCATACCGTATTTCCTCAATTAAACGCCTCGACGTTTATTCAATATCGGGACTTTCAGGTGCGGTGTTTATTAGAAGCAAACGAAAAGATAGTTGTGCACATTTATCCTTAGATATCAAAGATTTTATTGAGAAAAAAACAAACTAAACTGCTCTAAAAGGTTTTAAGCCTTTTATGCCTTTCTTGCAATAAACGCCGCATTTGAGCATGCAGCGTTTATTAGAGGGCAGTGTTTATCAGCGGGTGGCGTTAATTTAACTAACTGTGCCTTTCCCAAATTCAACGTTTATTGGATGGCGGCGTTTAAAAGTGGAAATTATATGGCAGGGTTCATACGCCACCTGGAAAACCTGAAAAAAGGACATAAATTCAGTAAATCAGGGAAAACCTGGAAAAATCAGGGAATTCTGGAGATAAATAGGACATGTCAAGGAAAATTTGAGTACTAGTTCCAACATTTGCAAACGAATTACTTTAAAAGCTTGGTCATCACTTTTTTGATGAGTTGTAAATAAAAATTTTCATAATAATCAATGTCAGAAAATAACAGAACAAATGGTAGCTAAGGATTCTCCGAATTATTACTTTGGCTAGGTAATAATATCGTCATCATCTGATCATGTTTTAACTGTTAATTTGCTATTCCATTTTAAAACGATATTTTTTTTAACCCTTATTAAAGTCTCATGGTCCTATATTATTGCATAAAGACCCATCATTATACAAACAGCATCATTATATCAATGATAATGTATCATTATACATTCTATTAAAACTCTAGTTCTCCATCGTTGTGCTTTGACTAGGGCTGGATCCGTCACTGGTTACTCATTGGATAACATTGAATTAAACGCAGCACGGAGCTATATGCTCTGCAGTTTAATTTTGCAAGCTTATGTCGGATTTGGTTCACGCTCTACTATCCATTATACTTCGTATTTGTTAAAAAACCTGATAAAAACATCTCTTTTCATTGCTGGTATTGTCTAGGAGGATTATGAAAGGATCTTCCTAGGCTGGATGTATCAAGTTTCTATCAAGAGGGGTTGAGTCCGATAGTCAGATACACTTTTGTTCTAAAAGGTCTTTCATATTTATACAGGGGTGTCGAAATGGATTTTACAGTGCCGGAGAACATAACCCCCCCCCCCCCCCCGGGTTTTCAGCAGCAGAAAAAGCCCGGTGCAGGAATTTAAAGCATCTTTCTCTCCCTGCCCCCCACCATGGTTGGGGAGTGAATTTATTTTTTAAATTTGAAACCTCTTGATTTGAAATGGCTATACGTTTTTTTTTATAAGAAACACAAGATTGGGCTACAGACTGGATGTTTCTTAACAATTTATCTTTTTAAGCCTGCTTCTTAGATGTTTCTTAGCTACTTTCTAGTTTTCCCAAGTATTTTAAAATATTGACCTATTCAACCTTACATTAGGTTTTCAAATATGTATAGGGTTTTCTATTTTCAGAAAAACTTCCTGTTGTTTGTTGTTATTTAGATGAAAATGAAACTACTGAACTGAGCCTTAGCATGTTTCTTAAATGTTTCTTAATTTTTGAGGATTTTTTAGCCTCATGTTTCTTATAAAGTTGTTTCTTATAAAAAAACCCGTATATTTTGGCCATTTCAAATAATTAGTCAATAATTTTTTTTCCTAGGGAAAGTTTCTGCTAGCGAAACTTTGTGCCCTTATAGTAGTCGCCATCATAACCTGATTCGCCATCATAACCTGATGCTATTGGGTGAAAGTTCTTTAAAAATATATTTGTCTCAAAGCGACTGCTTCTCAGTGTGCTATTATCGGATTACTATCCTTTATTCGGATTACGTGTGTAAATATATCCCTGTATTTTGTTTCTTTTAATTTCTCAACTGGGTTGCGGATTGTTTGGTTTCGGATTATGATTAGTGTGTGGTCCTCGAGAAAAAATCAGAAGCTTTACAACATATGTGACAAATGAAGACCAATTCTACTTTGTCCTTCAAAACTTCCCGATCTCCCTTGGCGTTCTTGACATCTTCCATTTGCAATCCAACATCTCGTGTTACTTGATCTACGTAGGTAATTTTTGCTCTTCCTACATTTGCTGTATCATGTCTCGACACCAACAACAGCAGGTGACTAACAATTCGTCTTTAATAAGATAGAAATGCCCGGGATATCTTATGCGCTTTTTTTTGAGGATCGATGAGATGTTCGGAATCTTACCATTGAGTTCTTTCTTGGTCGGATGCTGTTCTCACTATTTGTTGAGTCTGTCCATACTGACGAACCATATCATAATTGCTCTATAAGAAAACCTTCCTTCTGGTCATATCAAGCGCAGACCATGCAATACGATTCATAACAACTTTTTCAGCGGAGAAGGCGTTGCTTTCAAGGTAGTTTGAGCTCTCGATTTTCTTTAGAGGTTGTCCAATGTGTACATATCTCTGTCTTGATAGTAGCATATGTAATCGTTTTGGAGCATTAACGTGGAGGCTAGTACTTGCTCGTGCGTCTTCGAGTCAATTTAGTAGCTTTTGTGTCTGCTATCTTGTCTTCAAATAATGGCTTGATCATCAGCATAGTCTAGATCCGAAACTTTTCTCCAGCATACCTGCTTCGTACTGATATTTGTAGGAAGTAGTCAAGAGTAATAATAAATAGTAATAGAGCTAACGTGCCTCCTTTTATTACTCTGTGCTGTATACTTCTGCATTAAAGTAGGCTATATCCCTATCCGGATGGAGATCGTACCAATGATTTCGTGTTCTTGTACAGCAGCATCTGTGCTGTTGTTTTCTCGTCAGGTAACTTCATTAGGCTCTGAGCATTTCACCCAATTTTTTCCTACATATACAGAGTCAATGGCCTTTGAGAAGTAAGCAAAAAAAACATTATACTGATTCAGAATGTTTGGGTTTTACCCGTTCTTTAATCATCTGTATGGTCAATATTTGCCCCAGCGTAGATTTCTTTCCTCTGAAACCGTTCTGGTTTGTACGTAGTATCTTTAAATATTTCCGCCTAAATGGCGTTCCAAAGCATTGAATTGTAAATTTTCTCAGCAATTGGTGTTAGTGAGATACCTCTGTAGTTGTTTGTGCTCGATAGGCATCCTTTCTTTAGGAAAGGCAAAATACAAAATACACCCTTCATCCGAAACTTTGATTCACTAAGTTTTTGAACTTTATTACAATTTTGAAGTGAACTGTCGTTGAAGCAGCCTGTTTTCGGCTTTCACAGGTTGTAGAGTATTAACGGGA
This sequence comes from Bougainvillia muscus, assembly GCA_032352715.1. NCBI lineage: Eukaryota > Metazoa > Cnidaria > Hydrozoa > Anthoathecata > Bougainvilliidae > Bougainvillia > Bougainvillia muscus. The sequence goes on from JAUCNQ010185543.1 coordinate 6,270, forward strand.
GCCTGTTCTCGAAGATTTTCCAAATGATCCTTCCGTTTCTTCAGTCTTTCTTCCTTGCGAGTAGCTTTTAATTTTCCTTTCGGTCAATACTTATATTCTTCCATGGAACTTTGTGCTTGCGTTTGGATTTCAGAGGTACTGTATTTATTCTCGGTAGCTGTATTATGTGCATTCACAAAATTTTCATATATGTAATGTCGGGACGTGATTCATTGGATTCCTATTGTGGAAAGAGATCGTGAATTGAGTTCGTGCGCTTCATAATTTGTGAGATGCCTCCAGTGGAATGGTGGTTCAGAGTTATTTTTCTGTTTGCTGTAAGTGAACAGATGCGATGCGATGGTCAGACGATACACCTTTTGTGAACGCTATTAATCAATTTCTTATTGATGATTCAGAAATCTACTTGTGTTGTTATGGCACCATTTTGGTATTTTGGTACTTCTCTGATCCTTTTTGAAATCGGGTGTTTAAACCGAAGAAATTGCTCGAGAAAAGTAATGTTAATTACGTTGGTTGGTATAGATAGTTTCTTCCTATCTGAGCCTCATGTCACCTCTAATAATCTGTACATTATGCTTTGGTATGGCACCAACGCACCAACCAGTGAGAAGATCTCGTCATAAAATACTGCTGCACCTAGACTGGAGTCGCAGATTTTAGTGTTTCCGGACGCATAGGAAGCGTATCTTAGCGTAATCAAAAGTCGTACGGCAATACACCATGTTCGACCGATAATCTTTTAGGGCTGTAGCAAAATATATTTGTGGTTTGTGGGTTTCCATTGATCCTTGCCGACAGGATTCGAGGGGAGATCTTTTCTATATTTTACTAGTGGTGGCATAGCATGAGGGCTAAGGAACACTCCAACGACACATATGCTGCTATTTATTTACAGATATTTAGATATTTAGATTACAGCCATCGTAAATCTGGGTTGAAATTTCGATAGTCCTGGTTACAGTTCATGTCGGCTTTATGTTCTATCGCTGATGTACCAAGCTGAGATAATTGACATATTGAGTGTAAAGTGCGTACATTAAAGGTGGAAACAGGTATTATACTATGGTTGCACTTGAGAACTTTCTGAATTGGATTTGAGGCAAACTTTTCAAGATCTGCAGCCAGATCCCACACTGCAACACGCGGATAGTTTAAAGTCTATCGATACACATTTTTCTTTTTATTAGAACTCAGTTTATAAGAACATTTAGGTTCCAAAATGGTCATTATTTAAGAACATCTTAAGAACATGTCACAGCCTCAGTAGACAACTGATAACAAGATTTTCCTTTACCAGATTCCAGAAGAGGGGATGGGGAGAAGATTTTCTGCATGATCCTATTCATTAAAATCAAGCACAATAGGCCTAGCTAGTTATATTATACACTATGAGTCCTGTAAACTCGTATGAGAACGTTTTGTGAAAGAACACCACTTTTCTCGTTAGAACACAATAAGAACATCTAAAGCGGAAATTTAGTGCAGAAATAAGCACTAATAAAAAAAAGTCTAGCTGAGATACATATGTTATCTTTAGATACATAATATGTATAACATATTAATAACATATTATGTTATATTAAGCATGAAGCAGAAAACATCCTGCAGAAAGTATACGGTTGCAGACTATCCTGATAATCTAGCCATATTTGCAGACAAGATAACAGGCACGGAGAAGCTACTAACTGGACTCAAAGAAGCGGCAGCAAGTATTGGCCTCCACGTTAATTCCCTAAAACGAATACATATGCTACTATCAAGACAGATACAGTATGTACACATTGGACGACACACCTCTTAAGAAGTTCGAGAGCTTAACCAACTTGATAGCGGCATTCTTTCCTCCGAAAAAGGTGGTCTGCACTTGACAAGATTTAAGATTGTCTGGAAGATGACACAAAGAAAGGCTTTTTAGCGCAATTGTGAAATCAGTACTATAATATCGTTCGTCAGCGTGGACATTTCACTCTACAAGTCATGAGGGAACAACTCTATGGTAAGAAAAACGAACATCTCATCAATCATCTGAGAGAGGCGCAAAAAATATTCTGGACATTTCTATCGCAGTAAGTATGATTTTTTTAGTGACATGTTCAAGCAAACGTAGGACGACCAAAAATTACCTACGTAGATCAAGTAACACGAGATGTTTGATTGATAATAGAAGATGTCAAGTACGGCAAGGGAGATCGGAAATCTTGGAAAGACAAAGCAAAATTGATAGTGGGAGATTGAAAGTGATGTGAACAACGATGATGATGAAATGATGAAGTTTTAACTTTCAATTTCGTATGACTTTTTGAGATAATATAGAAATCACTGTGACTTTATAATCATTTATTAATATTTAATGACCAAACCAGTAACTATAATTCGACAAAGGACCCCTTCTGAGGTTACTGACAACTGCAGTGCTTTGTGGAGCTTTAAATTGCTAAAATAGACTTTCTTTTTACATCCTCCTAGCAATCAGGGACCAAACAAAACGACAATATATTAGAGAAATTGTTATTTCCGCCTGGTTGGCTTGGTAAAACAACAACTCTAAGTGTTAAATACCCTGGGAACGAGGTAGCAAATTAGAAGCTCACATGGCTGACTATTTTGTGAGAGGTATCGAAAAACGACTGGCCTTGTGTGGTTCCTTTCAAAAAAATCTTTTAACTTTCTATGAATTTTTTCACACTGACTCTGCCAATAATTTATTTCTGCAAACTTTGTCTTTGTTAACTTTTGTAATGCCTCAAAATTGTTCTGCAATCTATTTTGCTACTCCCAGTTGTATTATATTGTTATATTAACTAAACTTAGAAAGATGGCGCCACACGAGTAGGAAGATTATACTCAAAAAATTGTAAAAAGTTAAAAAAAGCCCTGGGAACGAGACACAAAAATAACAGATGGTACGTGAAAGCTAGATGTCACGTGATTATTATATTTTTCTTAAGTGTACTGCATTTGTCACATTATGTTGCAAAGTAACCACCGCAACATTAAAGAACGGTGGAGTATGGAAGACAATTGCCACCTGTTTGGCCTGAAAACCATCTTGATTCTTCATTACGATAGCTAAAAAGCCATACGGACAAAAAACTAGTTAAAGGTGGCATACTCCCCCCCCTCTATTTGCCTGGACTATAAGACAATACGTAATCCAGCAGAAGGTTAGCGTGGTGTGAGTCGTCATTTCACCTGCGAGAGTTAGGAAGTGAACTCGCTCCACTGTTATGTTCTACGTGACACATACTTTTCTGACACTCGCGCAGAGAATGGTCATGTGTTATAATTAGAAGTAGTGAGGATCAAATTCGTACCAACAAACAATACTTCCTGGATGAAAATTAATAGGAGTGTACCGAATGTATATAGCGAAGTTTTTAAGACACTTCCTAGCACTGTGAACTAATCTATTATTTTTCTACCTAGCTCCAACTACATAATACTACACATGCAGCAACTACATGCTACAACGAAGTCATGAGTAGACAATATGAGGTGATGAAAACCTGGAATTGATAAGAACCGCATCATATGGAGACGATTACACTACTAAACTACTTTTACAGTAGTTGTTGTTGTTGCCGTTGTGGTTATTGTTGGCACTGGTCTTTTATCTTATTTTAAACGGAAAGATTTTTAATATTTTCATCCGGTGCTTTTTTCATCAAACCAATTGATACTTTAAACCAATCCTTTTGTAAGTTGCATCCAAAATAAGAAAATAATGATACGAGGCATTAAAAATTTAAAAAACAAATATATTACATAAATATATTACATAACCATATTACATATTACATATTACATATACATTGGAAGATAGAGTTTGTCGGTCTAGCTTTATTCATTTTAAGTAAGCAAGGTTTATCATGTAATAGACCTGATGACTTTACGTTGGCCAACGTTTCGATATTACATATATTATTACATATAATAAATTAATATTTAGACAAAACTTTTTGATCCAGGTGTAAAAAATTGGTATTATGGCCCACCCACCCAAATATTTTTAATAACTTTCAAAATAATTGCTGAACAGCTCTGAACTGAAACTTTGTAACTTTTAGTATAAATCTATTTTGCATCTTGTGACAAAGTTTCAGTTGTTCAGGGTGCCTACTTAAAAAGTTATAGGCCATTGCTCAGAACCACCTATCACATTATTCATATTTCCCATTGAAAATACTGAAATATTGAGAAGTCTGTATTTTATTTGTTACTGATCACTTTGGAATGAAACTTTGCACAATTGTTAATTTATGTACGAGATTTCCGAAAATGATGTCGGATTTCCGGACGGGAAAATTTGCGGAGTCAATTCCAACCGCGAAAAATCATACTTAAAACCATATTTTTTACCCATAATGCATTTGGATGTTTTTTAGGACCTTTACCTTGACTTTCAATACAGTTATTTGATATAAAAAGGTTTTAAACAGCTTTAAAACAATTTTACCTTTTACCTGGTATGGTAAATTACCAATATTACAGGCTAATTATGACGTCATTAGCCTAAAACGACGTCATGCCGAATTTGATGGCACCAAATGCTTTTTTATATCCTAGGTAACATTTGTGCAAAGTTTCATCAGTTTAGCATTAGGCGATTATGGTTTTCATAAGGGGGGCATTACCCCCCCCCCCCGAACATGTTTTCAGCGGCAGAAAAAGCCCTAGCTTAATAGGGTTAAGGTATACTATGCTAATCATTTTCAATTCAAGGTAAGTACACCGGTAAGCGTTTCACTGCTGGTTTTGACGTTTAATGTTTAATCAACTATGATTTGCTTAGGAACCGTATCAAAAATTAGCTTTATGAATTCGCTTCATTCCTGTCAATTTTCATCTCAGATGAAGTGTTATTACTGTGCATACTTTGTACACGCAATAAAACTTCACCTGAGGTGAAAATGAAACCAATTAAAAACTATCAAATCTAATTTTTGAGACGAACCCTTAGAAATAATTTGTTTCCTTATTAGGAATATAGTGCGATACGAGCTTTACGGTAACAAGCTGAACTTGTTATAAATATTTTGTATTTAATCGACATCGGAACGTTATATCTGTTCAACAGCTTTTGATATAGACTTTGAAAAAGTATTCTTCAATCATTTAGTGATGATATCGTAGTGTGTTACTTCTTTGAAGTAATTTATAACCTTCTTCCATGATTTTTAGCAACTATCAAACTGATTCACATGACCACAGGCAAACTATCAAGACTGAGTTTGTATGCTCTTCGATATACTTCAACGCTTACCTAAAGTTAAGCAAAGTCTAACTAACCTTCAAGTCAGATCTATTCATTTTGAAAACACTTATAAATAATACTTCACAGTGCAATTAAACCAGTAGATAATAATTCAGCATTGCAAGATAAAAATTAGATAATCCTAGTCACTACTGTATCATTATACCACGCGCTTTCTAGTTATTGTTCCATTAAAAATCGCCAACAGCAGTGGTCTTGATAATGGTTGTTTGGTGGTCTATATTCCTTGTTTTACGGTTATTTGGATTCGAATTTTCTAATCAATGGCTTTGGGGATATTATAATTATTACTTAGGGCCTTGTATGAGAAAAGTTGCACTAATTAACTAAACAAGTTAACATGTCCACCCATCATTTTATAGTGACGTTTCACTGCATAAAAAACATAAAAAATGTTTTACTTTAAGCATTTTATCATACAACTTGCAGTAAAACAAGTAAAACCCCAGATTTAAGCAGGTTGTTTGATAAAATCGTTAATGAATATCACAAATTTTTATATGGTGTTTTTATCATTTCAGTCGGCTGATAAACCTATGTCATGTGTAATTTTCGTCTACTTATAATTTGTGCGGATATTTCAGAATTAATAGATTACAAAGGGTTAAACAATTAAGATGATGTTAAACTTTCCTCATCACTCTTAATTGATATTAGAAGTTTTTGATAGAATTTAAATGTTTATTAATATATAAATAGTCTATGAAAGGTATTAGTTAATTTGAGGTATTATTACGTTTGTAAATCCTTTTTCATCAAATCACAATCAAATGCTTTACTTTAATTATGTAGCTGCCTTTACATCGTAGGCTTAACAAGATCTCACTACTTTTTGACATTTTAAGCCTGACAAAATTTAACTCATCGTTAAAGGAATGCGCTAAGAAACCATGAAATAAAGTTTCTAAATATCACTCCTTTTACAGTTGAGTTCTTTAGCACGTGTCCGACATTAAGCTATCTTTTTTTGTCAGCATTTTACACAGTGACAAGGAACACCTCCTGTGTGTTCGCTTTGAACTGTATAGTTGAAATTAGACTTTGTGCTGAAAGTCGGCGTTGTAGTGTACGTTTGTTTTGTAGTTTATAGGCCATGTTGACATTACTGAGATACAATTTTGAATGGTTGCTTGTTTTACTTACTTTTTATCAACAAGACCATGCATAGATTAACGATATGGTTACTTGCCTTGTCAATCCTACTTTGTTTATCTTCAACTATTGCAGGTAAGTGTAAACGCTATTATTTCTCGTGTATAATATCCGCGTGAACATATTACACGCTGCATCTTTGTCTCTCACAACACTGCACAAAAACGTTACGTTCTTCTTTAACGATTTTATCAAACAAGCTGATTTCATCAAAATAAAATCCTTAAAAGTAAAACATAATTTGTTATGCAGTGGTACTGACTATCAGTAGCAGTCTATTTTGGTAAGTATCTTATGAATACGTTATTCTTGCGATTCACCCTGGGAAGACCCAGACAAATATGGTGAATTCCCCGATCAATTATGCCAAAAACGTTTGCCAGGGGTTCACCAAGTTTTTTCATACAATGGCTTGCTATCTTTTGTCACTTCTGTTAGAACTTGTCATTAGATTTGAGACTTTCAACGGAGATAAAATTGTAATCCATTACGGTTAATCCTCTAATAAACGCCCGGGCGTTTATTAAATTTCGAAGATCTAAAGAGGGCGACTAAAAGAGGGAGGCGTTTATAAACTTTTTAGCAAAGAAGAAATTTTAAAAATGAAATTCCTGCAGTAATACTCGATAAAAAACTTGCAAAAAGACTTAAAAGTGTTTGAACAACACTTGAACTTAAACATAACTGAAAGGATTTCATAAACTACGCGGTTAATTTTTATAAGCACCAGGGAATTGCTACTGAGGCTGTCTGGTGCTAACTCAGTTTGGAAAGAGAGTGCGCCATAACAGTTTAATCTTGGTAGAATCTGAGCCTGCTTTTTATATTTTGTCTAATTGATTACTACACTCTACACGTACGTAAAAAAGATCAGGTAACGATCTTTCTAATAGTCAAACCTTTTTAGTGGGGGGCGTCTATTAGAAGGGGACGTTTAAAAGAGGGAGGCGTTTACAAACATTTTTGTTTTATAGCAGGCGTTTATTAAAGGGAGGCGTTAAAAAGAGGGAGGATTATTAGAGGATTACCGTATTTGAACATGATTTTTGATTACAAGATTTTTTGAGGCTTGATGTGCTTTTTTTTTTAAATAAATTTCAGCCTTAGATGTTCTTATTGTGTTCTTGTGAGAACAAGTGGTGTTCTTGTGACAACACATATTAACACGGGTTACTAATACGATATACAAGATATACTGTGTATGATATAGCTAGCTAGGGCTATTGTGCTTGATTTTCATGCTAAAAATACCTTTCACCAGGAAAATCTTATTGTCGGCACCGTACTAAGGCTAGGCATGTTCTTAAGATGTTCTTAATTTTTTTTACCATTCCTAAGCCTAAATGTTCTTATAAACTGGGTTCTTATTTATAAAACAACAACCTTAATGTTTGGATATATGTGACAAAATTTGCACGTTCTTAAGCACGCCGTGTTACAGAGAAATGCACGCGTGTCATTTTAGTCCGAGCATAACACGAGGCGAGTTTTATGTACCGTGCATATTAGCACGCTTTTCTTTTAACACGCGTGTTATATAGCTCGGTCTGCAAACGTTTTAGCACGCGGGCATAATAAATAGGATGTAACACGTAAGAACAAATAGATGTGCCATTCGGAGATAGGAGATGAAAACGTTTTTCTTTTTTAAAAGTGGTTTTTAAACGGTTTTAAAACAGTGGTTAATGTTAAACGTTTGAAAGCACGTACTAATTAATGTAAACCAATGTCGTGACAGACGGTTTTAACCCTATCAAACCCGGGCTTTTTTTACACTCTTAAAGCCCGGGCGGGCATTATGGCCCCCACCTAGTAACTTTAAAACCAATAACTTTCAGAACATAAAACTACGCACGAATGTTCACCATCACATAAGGAATCACGTGACGTAAAAAAAATTATGATGACGCCATCATGTCGCCGATGACGTCATAAAGACGTAGAAAATTGAGTAAAATCACTATGTTTAAATTTCGACCCAAAATTT
>JAUCNQ010185765.1:0-14680 GCA_032352715.1 Bougainvillia muscus
GGTACTTTGTAACTCACATCGACTAATATTACAAGAAAGCGCTAATTATGTACTAAATAATGATTTAGCCACATTAACGATTTCCCAACCCCCCTTTTATTAGATTTTCAAAATATTCCCCCCCCCCGTTTATTTTGCCCTCCCCCCGTTTATAAGGCATCTTAGAGTAGCGAAGGTTAAAGTATTCACGACATACGTTTCCATGTTTCACTCTTCTTCACTGTTTCTGTTGTTTCTCCTTCGTCTTTTTCTTCACAGGCTTTAGTTTGTAATTGGTGTATAAGAGACGGGCAAATTTCTTGAAATTTTGTCTCTGTTATTAATGCCCCTTCTTTAACGCTGTAAATTTCAAGTAGTTGTTCGGAAGAGTAACACTAGAAAATATAAATATTAACTTACTTAGCTATTCCTTAGTCCACCTTAACTCTTATCGCCCTTAGTTTTCCTTCTGACTTTTTTTTCTTCTTCATTTTTTTACAATTTTCATTGATCAATTTTCATGTCAAGCATGATATATACATTGGGTGTCCAGTTGTTCGAAACGGATTAAATATGAGTTAGCTGGATCTGGTATTAAATCTTACTTTAACCAATCAGAATTAATTAGAATCAATTTTGATTGGTTAAAGTCATATTTAATACTGGCTTAAGGTAATCAGAATTTAATCCACGTTCGAATAACTGGACACCTGTATAAATATCTAGCTATCGATGGTCAAACTAACCTTAGAAGTATTTGTTATATTATCCACACTTTTTCTTTTACGTCTATGCTTGTCTGTATGACCATGGCTGTCATGATCATCGTGTTTATCATCAGTCTCATAGTGATTGCCAAGTTTCAAATTTGTTAAAATCTCTTCAAAATTTTCATGGCTTAAATGTGATGAATTACCAAACGTTGAAAAAACCTCATTGATGAAGTACATCTTATCGGGTAATTCCCCTTGTACATCATGCTCATCACTGTGTCTGTTGTCATGGTAATGCTCTTGTTCTTCGTGATCGTCTTCGTCGTGATCGTCATGATCGTCGTCATGGTGAACATGCTCATTCTCATGATGATATGACTCTTCTGTGCTGATGCAATTTTTATTTAATAATTTTAAAAGGATGTACGAGTTGACATATTTTAAATCATCTTCAGAAATTTCAGTGGATTTAATTTCAAGACTGGTTAGAATTTCATCTACATTAAAGCATTTCTAAACGAAATACAGTCTAAGCATAATTTAAGTACTACCAATGGCTGATCTAGCCATAGTCAGAACATCGCGATGGAGAACAAGAAGTTTTAATTCTTAATAATTTTATGTATGAACTTTAGAGACCCATCGTCTTGTATAAAGTAATTAAAATTAATAATAGAAATTACAAAATTAATAGAAGGTCTTCTATTGCCGTGACAAGGTGTTTTTATGTAAAGGCATGCTCTGGAATTCGAGTCTGACTATGGACTCGTTTACATGGAAAATCGTTGCGGGCAAATGAACTGTCATGGCTTCTGTGATTGGTTAAATTTTTCCGAAGCCAAGACAGTTCATTTCCCCTACAGAAAGTCTTCATGTAAACGAGTTCTATCTTTCGGTAACAAACATCCATCACTGCATGAAAAACAAGATAGTCAGGTTAAAATGGCGAATGATTATATTGACATTTAGAGAAAATTTGTTCCACAGTGGCGGATCCAGCCCTAGTCAGAGCAATACGATGAAGAACTAAAAGTTTTAATTCTTAATTGCTTTTTGTATGGCGGTCGGTCTTTAGAGTCCATCATCATATAAAAGTAATTAAAAATTAATGAGTTTGAGTCTTCATTCTATTGCCGTGACTAAGGAAAAGCATGTTCCGAGTCCGCCTCTGAATTCCCGATGTATTCCGAAACAGATAAACCCGATTTTCCGATCAGTCTTAAAGAAAAAGTCCATTAAAACAAATTAGATTTTTGTTTTCATAGTAACGACGAATACTGTACTGTAACCATATATATCTATGCTGTAACTAAGGCATATTCCAATAACAAGCGAGATCACAAATATTTGATTAGAAAGCTGTTTTAAAAAATAGAAACAGGAAACAAGCAATCGTCATCAGAAGTTATTTCTTTAAGGAAATATGGAATAAATAAAGATATTTCTAGAGGTAGAATTAGGACACGTTTACATGGAAAATCGTTGCGGGTGAAATGAACTGTCATGGCTTCTGTGATTGGTTAAATTTTTCCGTTGGAAAAATTTAACCAATTAAGAAGCCATGACAGTTCATTTCGCCTATAGAAAGTCTTCATGTAAACGAGCTCTTAGGGACTGTACACAAAATTCGTGCAAATCATGCCATTCATCACAAGAGAATTCTCTTTGTGAATATTAATTCTACACAAAGACTTCTCCTGATATAAAGGTTTATTTGAATCTACTAACGATTTTTGTGGACGATCTTTAGGGTTCGTCTCAAAATTTCGCTTAAATTCGCTTAACAAATCGCTTTATTTTCACCTCAGATGAAGTGTTATTATGCATACAAAGTATGCACAATAACACTTCATCAAAGATGAAAATTGACAGGAATGAAGCAAATTTGTGAAGCGAATTTAAGCGAATTTTTGAGACGTACCCTTAGTCCACTTTAATAGTCACAGCATAAACATGAAAACTTAAAGTAGTCAATTCCTAATTGCATAATATAGTGATTAAAATTGTTCTAGGTCATTTCCTAGAAATATAAATGGTCATTTGAACATATTCAAGAATAAAACTTTCAGCTTAGAATAAGAGTGCGTTTGATTAAAATTTGAATCCAAGTAATATTTGATGGTCAAAACAATTTTAACAGCTTTTTATACGCCTTTTACTCTGTTTTTACCTTGTAGTGACACCCTCTTACAGGCGACTTAGAACCACAGACCATTTGTTAAACTGTTATAATATTTTTACCTTTTTTACTCCATATTTTGGCTTCGGTTAAGATGGATTAAGTTATAGAAATCTAATAAATTGTTTAAACTTTACGACAAATCGTACGAACTTTTTATAACCAGTTTTATTTCAGGGGAGATATATTCTCTCATATTAGTACTTTCTTTTGATATATCGACTTTGACGAGTGACAAAAGAGTATCCTTATTGCCTCTTGTCATTCTGAAATAATTTGAGTACAGTAACTCTCCTTCTAAGCGAAGTTCATTGTTATTATAAAGACCTATAGATTGACGCCTTAGTAACCACTCCGATGTCCATTCCCTTTTCTTACGTTTTTTCACCTTTTTTTTTAACGTTTTTTTCTTTTTCTTTGCATTTCAGCGGCTACCATAACAAGCGCTAGTCCTCTTCATTCTCCATCTTTCTATCAAAAGATAGAAAAATGGTGCAAAAACTTGTCGATCGTGAAAAAATCGTTTAAAAAATTGTATTCAAAAGTGAGTAAGACAAATCGTACCGTGTTTATTATCAAAGGTGTCAATTTTAGTCGCGTGCCGGGTAAGTTGTGATTTTGAATTTCGTTTCTGCTCTCTGTTAGCCTCTGCTGCTATCTTTCCTCGTACAGAAAAATTTGAGGTTAGCAGCATCAGGCTAGCCTAGAATTCCTTACTTCAAACATCTTCCTTGTTAGAATATGATGTTTAAAAGACAAAGAAGCAGTCAACCAGATCTGCTCGTCAAAATATTTGTTCTTCAGATTACATTAACATTGACATGAATATTGCTATTTCTTTTGACGAAGGAGATTGATTTTTTCGTAGGAAGTTAGATGTAGCTACATAATACATCTGAGTTCATAGAAAAAAACACAATTCTGTGAGGAACAGACCAACTTCACAGCAGAATTATTTTCCGTGAAGTGTCGAACATTTGCAATTTCACAGAAGAAAAGTGCTTGACGAACACTTTTTTTTGACAAACAGATACCATTGGCTGCTTTCGAAGACACGTAGTTATGGAGTGGTCAGACTTTTGAAATGTGAAAAGAGTACTAGACAAATTTTTCAAAAAAATATTTTAAGTTGTTTTTATCAAATCGAGTACGATCTTTTTAATTAATGAAATCAATTTTTACTATGTTTACGTAGTTTTGGCGGAAAATGGATTTAAAATGGTTTAGTGCTGTTCCTATTATGTGTCTATAACTGGTGAGAATTTTTATTATCTGTTTATTTCTATTTCTATTTTTTATCTAATAATTCCTTAATCATTGGTTATTCTGTGTCGTTTATCATTGCTGCTGAAAAACTTAAAAATCCCTGACTTTGAACAGACTTTCGATTAAAAAAGAACATCAATTTATAAAAGAACACCGGTGGTAGAAAAACCTTTTAATATTTACCTATATAATTTTATTAAATTGTAATTGGAAACAATAGTATTCGGAAGATAAAATAAATCTTTAACTGGAGATTTCTCGCTTACTATTTTAGTAAAAATCCCACACTTATTAGCCAGAGAAAAGTGGAGCGGCGCCACAGGTAATCAAGCTTTTGTCATGGAAATAACTTTGACGAACGCAACAGAGATTCAAGTTTCCTAGTGTGTCGCCGTTTATAAAACAAAGACATGTTTTCTATTTAAATAGGCCATTGAAGTTAATAATTATCTCTTTATCTCACGCATATTTTCATTTTTAAACTTCTACACCCTATAAATCAGGAAAAAATAATGATCTATTAAAACGACAACACACCAGTGGTATTCAATGACGTTTCAATAAGCTGGTACAAAAATTAATCAGACTGCACTAAAATTGGTGGCGCCGCTGCTTTAAACATAAGCGGGTATTTTAACATTTGTTTCTGCATAACTTCTTCCTGGAATGTTGTTTGGAATTTTTTTGCTTTTAGACAAAGATCAATCTTTATTGTTTTACTATTAAAACATTCCACAAGCATGAAAAAAACGTGAAATACTGAAAAAAGGGTATATGTTAAACATACATAGTTTCCCGTACTGCTACCTTGAATAAGCATACAACTAAATATTTTAACAATCTTGCGACGCCACCGAAGTGTTATCTGGTATTATGCTGATTGCGGAAAGTAAAATGAATTTTAGTTTGATCTTAATCTTATACTCAATAATTGTTTTAAATGTTTTTTTTCTATTTTTGCCATATTTTACTCAATCCAATCTGACTGCTTGATCATTTATTATGCAATGTGACTGTTAGATTATTTATGAATAAAGTGGTCGTTTGCACTCACAACTTGAGGTTTGAACGTGTTTAATTGCTATAAATAATGAATGAATAACCATTCTGTGGGCTATTAGCACATGTAACCATGGTTTTACCCAGTAGGAGTGGTGTTACAAAAAATAAATAACAGCGCACTAAAAAACCCGTGTCATCAACGAATTACTTACAGTCAAATGTTCAAAAGACAAACACCCTCGGTGCAAAGAAAAGTACCCATCTTATACATGTGTCAGTCTTGAGCAGCTTTATCCTGCTCAGGTTAATTCTGCTGATGCAACGAGACTGTCATACTCAGGTGTCCGTCTTAGTCCGTCCTACCGAGGTTTCACTGTAATTGTGTTGCTGTCAGCATTACCGGAGAAACATTTTTGTGCACGTTGACACATCTCCTGAGGTGAAAATAAAATGATTTCTGATACGTTGTTTGTGGACGAGTACATAAAGGTTACCTCCCGTGAAAAATGAAGTTGATCTGATATGGAAGACCTCGATCAGTGATTAATGAATCTTTTTGAATTTTTGAAAAATATTGATTCGTTCTCGAGATATTAATGTTTAAAGAATTGGAAACCCTGGGTAAGATGTAGACCTTGTGATGTCATAAGGTCCATCTATAAAAATGCTGACAAAAATAAATCCTTTATATCTGACAAACCAGATGAAATTTAAATTTGTAACTGAACAAGGATTGGCTAATATCCTCAAAAATATCCAAAATATCCAAAAGTTAATTATAAAATGCTGACATCCCAATAAAATAGGTTCTAATCCCATTTAGAACTCCAAATATTTCTTGCATACTTAAGGTATTACAAAGTAACAGTGCATATCCAAAATTTCGGACGGCATTTTTCACTACGTCACTAATTTTCTTAAAGGGGCTGATGCGAGTGTACAGGTGGCTATTGACATAGCATTTTTTATAGATTAGATCGAGATATTGTCTGTCTTTTTACACAGGGATCTAGAAATCTTAAATTGCATTTGGGTCGTCATATAATAAGCATTTAGTTTTTCCCCATTTATATTGATGCTCCTTATGACATTACAATTTCGACATCTTTTTCAGGTTTTCGAAATCTTTAAACATCAATATCTTGGAAAACGAAGCGATATTTTTCAAACATTTCAAAAGATTCATTAATCACGCACGGAGATGATTAATTTTTCACGGAAGGTAACCTTTAAGCGCGAAAATGTTACAAAATTTTTATAAACTGACTAAAGTTGACATTCTTGTTCCTAGGTCCTCTCCGCTATCATTTTCCAAAAAATAGTGGAGAAGCCCAAGGGAACGAGGTTGCAAAGAAGAAATAAATAAACAAATTAATAATGTATTCAATTTTCTCTGAATGAAAACATTTGAAATATTAAAATTATTAAATTTGAAAGCCGTCATGTGAGGATCATGGAATACATGATTTTTTTTATAAACATAGCGTTTTTAAACATATGAAGGCTCAGTTTTTGGTTCAAGTTAAGCACAAACTAAGCATATAAGTCAGCCTCATTCCATATACATGTATGTTAAGATGAAAAATGATTTGTTGAATGACCTTGCTCCTATCTAACTTCTGTTCTATAGGTCCATATCACATGAAACTTCTCACAGATGTTCTTTAAACACTTAAGAGTACATAAATATATAATCGATGACGTCAGCATTGTCTATTTTGCTGAAGTCAGCATTTTTGTATAGTATGGTCTGCATTTTTCAAGATTTGGGCAAAAATCGCTTTCCCCCCTGTAACTTTTGAACGCATGCAAATTTTTTCAATCTGATTTGATTTTCTGAAAAGTATCTAGCAGGGATTTCATAGTTAAGCTTTCAGAATTGGTTTATTTTCACTCCTTCAGGTAGTAAAATTCGCCTAAAAAATTAAAATATTCAATTTTTTCGCTACCCCCGGTCAAAAACGGGTCTCATGGACCCCCAGGAGATTTTTTTTTCAATTTTTTTTGTTACTATCCGATAGGTAATAGAAAAATACTTAAAATACAAAAATTTCAGGTAATTTCATAGAGGCAATCAAAAGATATTAAAAAACCATTAATTGTTAATAGTTTAGTAAACGGTTTATTAATAATCGGTTAGTTCCAGTCTCCATCTTTATCTCCATCTTTAAATAGATCTAGATCCGACACCGATCAGCCTTAAGAGAACTAATTAATATTACTTCAGGGGAACAAGTATCAAAATGAACCCTTTAATGCATAATGTTGCAAAATGGTTACACATACTTAAACAATCCTGCAGCATTTGCTGCAGGATCGTTTAAGTATATGTGACCATTTTCGGACATCATGCATTAAAGGGTTAGTGAAAGAATCGTGATGAAAATAAAAGGATAAAACAAATCGACACCATTCATAATTAAATCATAAGCCGCCAGAGTAGATATAAACCAAAGGATTGGGTACGAATTTAGTCAAAGAATAAAAATAAGATAAAAAAAAACGAATATGAAAAAACCTACCTCATGCATATTTAATAATTCTCCAAAATTATCTTTTAAATCTTTTAGTAATTTATGCAATATTACTTCATTCACAGCGTTTTCTTCGTTCATGCTGTATTGTTTTATATATAAGTTATGCATATTTAATTCTTTCATTGACATAATTATATCCAAGTTAAATATTTTGCACGCGGCACTACTTCCTTCTTTTTGTTGTGAAAATAAATAAACTAGTTGGTTGATAACATTTTTAAATTCTATGTTATTAAACTTTTGACTTTCATTAATTTTTCTCCCCTCAAAATAATCATCGACTGTTAAACACTAAATAGAAGTATATGTAGCAATGAAGTGTTTTGACTAGCCAAAACAATAGAAAATACTCTCCTTTATAAATAAAAAGAAATAGATAATCTTGTATTAATTTGACCAAACGTAATCTCTCGTGAAAGCTTGTTTGAGAAACTTATCCAACCTTTTCATGACTTCACGAGAATTCTTTTAGACTTCTAATAAAAACGCTATATACCCCTGTTTTTATTTCATTATGATACAAAGTAGGGTATGTTAATATGACTCAAGACCCAAGTAAAGTGGTAAATGCAAGAACCTCACCCAACCAAACAAGAATAGTGGATGGTATAGATAATTCGCCATCTTGAATGTTTCAAAAAGAAACAAATTGCTCTAGGATGAAGTTTGAAAGTTGAAATGACGTCATTTACACGTCATCTACGTCTATCTTACTTTGTAACATTTCGTTATTTTGGACTCTCCACCACAATTTCCAATATTTAATTCAGAAAATAATTCTTTTAAATGTTGTTGTTGAATATTTTCTTCGTTTTCTTCCACTCCTACATTTTCTTTAATTTCATGTAGTACATTTGACTTGTTAATTTCTTCGTCAATGTGACCATGATCATCCTCTTCACCAAAACTTATACAAATTACGAATGCAAAAAGTATAAAAATTATGAAAAATAATTTAGCCATTGTTATTTTCGTTTTTACTAAAATAAAAAGGCGAAATACTAATTATTTATGCGACCAAGGACGTACGACTTGAAATTGGGGGATCTAGAACATCATTTTGCCTAACAAGAGCACTAAAATAGAGATTTAAAGTAAGCCGAGTGCCATACCTAAATTATTCTATGTTAACATTATCAGCTCTCCTTCTTGCTAAAATACTGAAATCGATATCAAATGAAAGTTATACTTATATCGTATGTACCAAAACAATTCTTCTGAACTGAAAACAAAAATATTTCTCATACGTACATACGTACAACGGTAAAGGCAACGTAAAAAACAACTTAAAAAGCTTCAACAAAATATGTTAACGAGTTTCCATGTCTCTTGAGAGAGATATCTCCATTATTTACGTGGAAAACAAAACAAATAGGCCTTATCACATTTAAGATATTACGTCAAACAAAAAACATTATTATTAGAACTAAGTCTATTTTTCAAGTCAAACAGTTCGTATGTGCTCGTCTCAAACTTTCTTTCATTTCCATCTGAGTAGAAGCGCTTCTATACATACAAAGTATGAACATAAACTCTTCCTCTAGATAAAACTGACCCAGTTGTTTATAAAATATTTTTTAAGACGATTCTAAGAACTTTTTAAAAGCACAACAATTTTACATAAAACTTTTAACCAATATACATTTCACACATATTTTTCTCATTCGTCTTTCTGATACATAAATAGTTAAAACCATAGATATAACTGATAAAAAAGTTGTAACAGTTACACTGCATAAAAAGTTATGTTATCCTTTAATAATTTTATCAAACAACCTGGTTGAAATCTGCAGTTTAACTCCAGATTTCAGTAGGTTGTTTGATAAAATCCTTAACGTAAAAACTTTACTATTTCTGCAGTGTTACACTCGTGTCTTTGTACTTTAATTTTCAATTCTAAAAAGACGCTATAAAAGTACATGAGTCTTTCATTAATGGGGTCTTGAATATTCAAAAAAGTTTATATTCGTTCTTTCATCTCAAACAATTAAATTTAATTTGTATTGGCTATAATCAGTAAAAATATAAATTATTGATACAAAAAGATTTTTTTCGAAGTAAATGAATAATGGCGGATTAATAATAAAACAGTGTTGAAAATAAATTTCGAGATGGAGAAAAAAGCTTGATTATCGGAGTAAAGCTAAAACACTCCATAACACGAGGAACACAAAAGCCAGCCTACGTTCAGGATGACATGAAATCTAGGAAAAGTAGAAAATAACCAAGTCCGATTAACCTTATACCCAGGGCCGCTTTACTCGTTTTAATTATGAAAAGGACTTCTCGTCGTCTTCATAATCGAAAAAAGAGTAAAATGGTACTGGGTACGAGGTTGACGTATCACTTAATGAGGCGAACGGCTCTGAGGACAAGGTTGAGCTGAAAGGAAACCGTATTTTGGATCAATTAAAAGACTCGTTAAACTTGCGGTTCTCAAATCATTATTTTGTAATTTTTGCACACGATACACAGGTACAATGCATATAAATGCTGATAATTTGATTTAAAAAGCATTAATAGTTCATGAGATAATCTCATGAACTATTAATGCTTTTTAAATCAAATTATCAGCATTTATGTGCATTGTACCTGTACTTATTTGTTTTCCCATACGACAAGCACATAGATGTCACTAAACTTCTAGTCGTTTTTTTTTTTTGGTTTAAAAATCATACCAAATGAAACCTCAAAATTTTCACTCTGTCAAAATATATTGTAAGACAAATAGGTTTGTTAGTGTTTAATACAAGGTATCATCCCTGAAAATTTCAGCATCATAGCGTTAGGCAGTCAAGAGATATTTGGGAATCCATTTTGAAAAATACTGTTCTGAGAAATAGGCGTTTAAAGTAGGATTCAATGATTCCATTAGCCCCGGACTTTTTCTGCCGCTTTAAAGACGGAGCAGAGGGGCATTATAGCGTTATTCCTGAAGGGTATATGCTTGAGCCTTGAAACATTGGACAGTTGTTATCCAACATAAAAGGAGCTGTTAGGTATTGTCAGTCCATGTCTTAATGACGTCATCTGTATGTGGATCAATTCACCTAGTCAAACCACAATATTTCCGTTGAAAACTTTATAAAACTGATCTAAAGAGTTTGAAAAAAAATTGGCTGCCATTATGAATTTACCGGAAAATAAATTTTGCTCCGTTAAATATTCTGGTATTTTTTCCGGAAAACGGTAACTCTTCTGGTGATCCGGAAAATGACGTCATTTTCGTAATTTACGTAATAATATGAACATTGTTTTTAGCTTTCAAGGCTTAAAGTAGAATAATTTCGAAATTATGAGGATAACAGTTTTTTTATATTTTCAAGCAAAATTTAGTAGCTAGTTGGTTCTGAATAATAGCCTCTAATTTCAGGAATACGCACATTGTGTACTTGAAAATTTGTCAAACAGGTGATATAGATAGAATTTTAAATCTTGCTAAGTTCCAATAAGTTTCGAGTATTGCTTGAGAAGTTATTTAAAAGTTCAGGAGGGGCGGGGCCATAATGGATCTTGAATCCTGACAACATAACCAACTAGCTGTATGCCATGGGCCTGCATGGACTTCTGTAATCTTGAAAATGAATAAACATGTGGTTTGAGGTTATAAAATAAAACGCGAAGAAGAGAAAACCTCAAAATAGGATATCAAATTTATGCTATATAAAGGGACATAAGCGTTGTCGTCGGTTGCAAAGGACGTTGCTAGGGACAATTTTTTATATGCCCTATTTGACATAAGGTCCTGATTACGAGGAAACGAAAAATGATTTTCAAATTTTCAAACTTTGTTTTTATTTCTTATATCAACTAATAGCGAATATTTGTAATTTTAATTTTCAAATGCTGTTTCCAGATTTGATTTACTAGTTAATTTTGCATAAAATAGGACAAAAACATTTTTTCTCAAAATCTAAAAAACATTTGGTGGTCTTCCACCTTCAACTTTAGACCAAACCATTTTATATGTGTCGCAATAAGAATTCGGACCATTTTTAGACAAAATTGAGGTTTTTCTAGTCAGGATTCCCACCCAACGTTAACCCGCTTCTTCTCCTTTCTATTTATGTTTTCTTTTTTTTATTTTGATATTTTGATTTTTGAGAAAACTACAATCCTGGCACTATTGCTACGGAATGGACAACTCGAGCACCACAAGATTAACTATTCTTATTTTTATAACCCCGAAGACGGTTTTCCACGTGCTCGCTGAGCAGCTCGCATGATCATAGTAGACTTTGCATGATGATCATAGTAGACTTAAGACTTTAGATCTTTAGTTTTGAGTTGATTGCTTGCTCGTGAACTTTCTCGTGGACGGGGCGCGGACGACCCCGTCGTTAAAAACTCGATTTTAAGCCAGTTTTAGGCATCTAGGTGCCGGATCTGGTAGAAGGCTAAATCAGTTCTTCTTTAAAATCTTAAATTGACAAGTCTTTGCCACAAGCGTTGATCTGACGAAGTTTCACATTCATACGCTGGAGCGTTTCTATGCGCCAAAATTTCCAAAGTGTTAGTGCAGTTCTCCCCTAAGCCAGAATATCTCAAAGGTGCCAAATATTTTGTCCCGGATTGTAGGCTAAGGTTTTTTCATAAACTCAACGTTTTACCGCCCCTGAAAGCTTATAGAAGGTAGCATCTCCTTAGAAAGGTTTCTGATACTAAAAATCCGCCATATCTGATCCTGGAATTATCAAAGCTGAGAAAATAACATTATCCGTTCCGTAAAAGTAAAATTTTGCACCCGGTCGCATAAATGATATAATAACACGGTGTATTGGAAATTTTTAGTCGAACACCTATGTCAATCATGTCTATATGACCCAGCAAATATTCTTTCCGAACAATTAGAATAATAACTGTTTGCCATGCAGTGCCACCATTACTGCACTGAAACTTTGTTTTTACTTGAAAATATTTGTAATTTTGCTGATGATACGACCCTACATGCTGGCGATAATTCACAAGACATTGTTGTATCACGGATAATGCGTGATACTGAAAGGATCATTCAATGGTTTCGTTTTAATGGAATGTTAATAAACCCAATTTCAATTAGTTTTTCTAGGAGACAATGCCAGGGAAGTCAGTGGCGGATCTAGCCCTAGTCAGAGCATTGCGATGGTGTATAATTACTGTTAATTCTTAATTATACTATGTATGACGCTGGGTCTTTAGAGACCCAGCGACATACATAATATAATTAAAACTAATGACTTTGAGTACTGCACTTACTGCTGTGACTGTGAAGTAAAAGCATGTTCTAAATCCGCCTCTGCATGGTTTAGTTGTTATTGAAATTAATGGAAATCGTATCTCACCAACAGAAAGTGTTAAGCTGCTAGACGTAACAATTGACAAGGAATTAAATACCAAATGTTAAATATTCAAAGTTGTTTGTAAATCGGCTATAAATAAGACAAATGCTCTAAGCAAGAACTTTATACAACGCGTATTAAATGCTTATGCCTTATGCCTCACGTGCAGCGTTAATCAGAGATATTTATCACTGAGTTAATAGAGAATAGATTCGATGTTAACTTAGAAGAACTCTTTCTTCTTAGACGGAACTTGAGAACTTAAGTACTATAATGGCAAAAATATAAGATAAGACTATGCAGATTATATGAGAAACGTAAAAACAAGCTTTTGGTTCGTTTGGTGTGCTATTTAGGGCATGTTATATCTTTAATAGTTTGTCAGAACAGCTTAAAAATTCTGAGACTTCAGCAGAGTTTATACGGACTACGGACTGTAAGCTACCTGTATAATTATATTTATTGGTTTTCATTTGCTGCTATGTAATTTTTTTACCATTGTCTAAATTTTTAAAACGGTGGCAAAACTGCAAGGTAATAAACTTTTTGCAGGTGAAAAAATCATACTAAAATCTACCCTCTAAAATCTACCCGTAAAAAATCGAAAGGCCCTAGGGACGGGGTTGACTAAAATCTAGAATTAGCTCCAAAATAGCTGTAGAAAGCATTAAAGGGAATATGAAATGATTTTACGTCATCAAAATTTCCGTACAAGCATGCATGGATCAACAACTAATATATAATACAGACCAGACCAGAACGTTTTTTTGTAAAACGTTTATGCATTTTCTTATATGCTTAATCAGACTTGAAACGATTTCCAAATTCTTTATAATGGTTCTATTGTTTTGAAATCAAAGGTTATACAAATGAATATTCGAAATTATGGAACGTTCAAACATCTAAATAAAATAGTCAGCAATTTCAATTATTGTGAAATCGTTCGAACGAAAAGATTGTTGCTGTTTTCTGTGCTGTGTTACTTGTTAAAATTTATATAATGAACATTTTGCTGAGGTTTTTGAAGATAAATCATCAACTAAAGGTATATGTAAGCTTATTTCATCTTTTATGTTACCGATGTTAGCGTTATACATGGGTTAAACTTTTGTCTTTTTCGCCGTTAAAGCATCATTCTTTATACTTATTACAGAATTTAATGATACGGATGATAGGTGTGATCTTGGAGGTTTGATAAACCACAACATATTCTCTCTGTGACCGCTTATAACATCATATTTAACTGCATCAAAAGATGAAAAATATAAGTTTTCCTTTCTGAAATAAGCTCTCTCGCTTACATTTTGTATTTTATGTACACCACAAAATATATGATCACGTGCACCATTTCATATTCCCTTTAAGAGCACACAAGACAAATTTAAACCATATCGTGTGGAACAATGTATATATATGTGTTCCGTCCGGATATATACTTGTTTCGAGGTCTAACGGTTAAATTCAATGTATTCAGATAATATAGAAACAGTTTTTTGGCCGATCCAGAACACCTAGTCAAATTAATAACATGGAGAACATAAGTCAACACTTTTTAATAGTTGAACAAATGATCACAGTGGCGTATCCAGCCCTAGTCAGAGCAACACGGTGGAGAACTAAACGTTTTAATTCTTAATAGCCTTCTGTATGATGATGGGTCTAAGAGACCCATCTTCATACAGAAAG
>JAUCNQ010185876.1:0-14674 GCA_032352715.1 Bougainvillia muscus
TTTCATACAGAAGGAGTGTTTTTGTGCATACTTAGTATGCACAAAAACACTTCTTCTGTGACGAAAATGGTTCGTATTACGATACACACAGCATATCCAAAAAACATATCCAAAAAGGGTATACCTCAAAGATTTATTTCTTATATCGTCTAATTTTTTTTACCAAAAAGAAATCTGTGACTGTCCACAAAATACGTATTAGAATTCGTATCAATTTCCATACAGAAGAAATGTCTTTGTGCAAACCCTAGTATACACAAAGATACTTCTTCTGTGATGAAAATGGTATGACTTGCAATACAAATTTTGTACCCGGTCCCTGTAAACGAAAAAGAGAAAACTGATTTATGTTTCATATAAGTTTTTATTAAAATCCTCAACAACAAAAAAGGATCATATATGCTGTTATCAGAGTCGAATCCAGAAGCTTGAAAATAGTAGGCAATTGCCTGCGAAGAAGTGTAAAACCATTAAAATCTCAAAGAAATTTTAATGGTTTTACACATCTCCGCAGGTGTTTGCCTACTCCTGGATCCGACCATGGTTATCTGTGTAAAAGTACATATAACGCTCAATACCACAAAACAGTAACGATAATAAACAAACAATATAAATATATTAATAAAATATAATCCGTAGGACGTTGAAAAATATGGAAAGGAAGTAATTTAGGAACCGGCCACAAAATCGTACCATTTTCATTACAGAAGTGTTTTTTTGCATACTAAGTATGCACAAACACTCTCATTCTAAATGAAAATTGATACGAATTTCCATACGAATTTTGTGGGCGGTCTGATGTTGCAAAGTAGCTACACCACTCAAAAGAAAGTACATAAAAGTTATGTATGTATGTATGCATATATGTGTAAAAAGTAAGGGACCGTCCAAAAAATTCGTATTACTTTGTATGTAAAAAGACACTTCTTCTGTAACGAAAATGGTACGATTTGCGATACGAATTTCGTTGACTGTTCCTAAAAGGACGTCATAAATACAAAAAACGTTCTGTACGTTAACTCTCTAGTAAAAGAAACGCACAGGACAAGCCACATCGTTAGTCCCATCGTCAAAACGGTAAGTTGATTGACACACAAGAAAAAAGAGAGGCATCGTCTAACATTGCCGATGTTACACAACTTGGAAATTTTTTACATTCACATATAAAAAGCAAAAAACCCTGGTTACGAGGTTGGATATACCATCTTCGAAGCGTGTCATTTTAACAATAAGTGTCTTGGTGCGACAGACGATGGAATGAATGTGAAAAGACACTTCTCCTGAGGTATATATAAATAGGGAGTTTACGCACAGTCTAATCTACGACGCCAAAGAAGATTTAACCTTATGCGTATATAGGCTACATGCGTTCCATCCTGCAGGATGGAATGCAAGTAGCCTGCATACACAAAGGTAAATACAGCATTACCATCGATTTAGACTGTGCGTGAACTCCCTAATGAAAGACTTTATGCAACGAAATCTATGATATAATCTTCAAAAATAAACAAGAACTTTTTCATAGTTGCATAAATACGTGGTGTACTGAACTACTGAAATTCGCAAAGAGAAAAACTCAGTATTATACTACTATGGCGAAACTATTAAGGGAACGTCCTTAACATTTGTGCGGAAATTCATACTATTTTCATCTCAGGAAGAAGTGTCTTTTATGCATACTACGTATGCACAAAGACACTACTTCAGAATGAAAATTGATAAGAATTTCCATACAGTTCAAAATACAGCATAAAATGGGACGAAATTACAAAATCTTTTTAAAAACATTACAAAATACACTGCAGACTTGTAAAACAAGACTGTAAGAAAAGTATTGTAAAAGTGTTTAGTAATATAAATCATCATTATTAACCAATGAATCGTCTTGAACCAATGACCTGTGCAGTCATGTTCTCATTAATTGTTAGCGATCAGCAAATTTTAAAGTAGTTAAAAACCTTTTATGACCTCTCTTTTTCCGTTAAGCAAGCAGATGAAAACATATTGTTGGAACATATGCCAAGAAAGATTTTAAGAAACTTGAATACATTATAGAGACTCATGGATCTCATTCCATCAGATTAAAAAACAGATCAAAAAACGGTCCCAAATTTATGTTCAAATACACAACAATTTTAAAAATGTTCTTTCAGTAAGGGACCATCCACAAAATTCGTATCAAATTTCAAACAGAAGACACTTCTGTGACAAAAAATGGTACCATTAGCGATACGAATTTTGTGGGCGGTCCCTTAACAGAAGTCAGAAGACAAAGTGCAACATAAGTTCAAGGATTGACTTACACGTGCCAACAATTGATCAAAAATCAAATAAAAAAACAGTAATTAAAAAACTAATGATTTTAATTAAATCACGACGTCTAAATCGACCTTTTAATACCATTTTCATCGCAGAAGAAGTGTCGTTGTGCATGTTCAGTATACACGAAGACACTCCTTCTGTGATGAATAAAGACACCAATTTTGATACCAATTTTGCTGACGGTCCCTTAAGCCTATCAAATCTCATCTTCTACCTAGGCAAATAACTGGCATTGGCAATCGCTTGTCGTAATTGCACTGGAACAGTGAGATTTCGCTTGTCTATATGTTCTACCCAAGTGTACAAGATCTTATGATATCCTTTCGGTTGACTTGGTAACATATCCAGTAATGTGTAGACAGCCGCAACATGAATACTAACGTGGACTAAAATAAAACGTAAAACCGCGGTAATTTTTGGGATAAACCAGGTCGAAAATAGTGACCTTAAGGATAACTCCAATGTAAGAAGAGTAATGGACCAAAAATATGAAATTTGATAAATAAAGCAACACGTCTCTATTCCTAAAATAGTCCATTTTGACAATTTATATAGGCTGGGGGAGGGGGGGGGGGCATATAAGCCCCCCTTTATCTAACACAAGATTCGACTGGCTTAGTTTTAGAACTTAAAACATTGCATAGTTATATCAGCTATAATTTAAATTTCTAAAAGAGTAAAAAATAATATCATGATATCATTACATTATGCTGACATCAGCATTTTGTCGTATACAACTTTTTAAGCGAACAGTGCCTGAAAATGACGTAAATGGAAATGAAAATGGCTATATATGACGTCATGAAAGTATTCACGTAGTTTTATATACCTAATATGAAAGAACTTATGACAGGTAATGCACATGCAAAGTTTCAATGCCTAATGTTGTTGCGAGTTTTATTCCAAAAAAATTGTATCGCACGTACCATTTTCATCTTAGAAGAAGGATATTCAGCATGCACAAAGACACTGCTTCTGTGTGATAATTGATACGAATTTTGTAAGGTATGTATTTAAAAAAATGCTTGATAGGTAGGGATATACGAATTAAATTGATAACTGTTCATTTGATACAAATAAACTCACATACCCTTAATATCTTGTGAAATAGCTTGTATGAAACTGGTAAAGAACTTCAATAAAGGTGAGAAATCGCGATGACCAAGGCTACATGCAATTCGGCAGAGATGACCTGTACAAAAGAAAATAAACTTGTAGGCTTTATCGTTTGTACAAATTGTAATCTGTTGATTAATCTTTTTATACATCCTATTACAGGTTAACCATTTAAGGGTTCTCTTAAATTCGCTTAACAATTCGCTTCATTTTCATCTGAGATGAAAATTGGTAGAAATGAAGCGAATTTTTTAAGCGAATTTTTGAGACTAATGTACAGTGTTAGAAAATCATCACGCTTTAACATTTGCTGCAGGATTGTTAAAGCACGTGTGACCATTTCGTAGACACGTGCAAAAGTTAAAATGAAATGATATCGATCTGAGATCCAACAGATATTACATATATATAACACTTGTTATGAATGAAAATAGTATGAATTGCGATCAAAGGACCGCCAATAAACTTCGTATGGAAATTTGTATCAATTTTCATTCAGTAGAAGGTTTTCATTCAGAAGAGGCTTCGTCTCAAATATTCGCTTAAATTCGCTTCTTTTTTACCTCAGAAAAAATGTATTGTGCATACAAAGTATGCACAAAACACTTCATCTTAGATAAAAATTAATAGGAATACAGCGAATTGTGAAGCGAATTTAAGCCAATTTTTGAGACGAACCCTTTAGTACGTACAAATACACGTCTTTAGAATTCAATATGGAAAGGTTTGCGATACTAATTTTGCGGTCACGTCAGTCCCTAAATAAGTACCAACAAAACATTGTACAATGAAGATTGTCTAACGTTTATCTCAATAGATGTGACAATAACGTAGACCTCCAAGGGTTCGTCTCAGAAATTTGCTTTAATTCGCTTCATAAATCGTTTCATTTTAATCTCAGAAGAAGAGTCATTGTGCATACAAGGAGATAAAAAATTGATATCAATGAAGCGAATTTTTAAAGCGAATTTTTGAGACGGTTTCTAAGGAAGACTTCTTCAGATAAAAAGAATAAAAGTTAGAAAAACAAATTCCCGTACAGTATACCTGTCATTCTTATCACAATAATAACTAGATCATCTCTTTGCTCTCCCTTGCTCCATTCTTGTAAGATTGTCCATGTTTTATCAGCAATAAGGTTATCATAACACCATAACCATCCTATGCGTGTACACAACAATTCTATTCCTTTAAAGACTGAGAATATAAAAGGACAAAACTCGAAACCACCATCTAAATATAAGAAGAGAAAAAATTATTAGAACGTAAACGCAGCACTTTCCAGGACAATTTTTCATTTTTTTAAGGACTTTTCAGGACTTCCCGCTGAATCGAAGGACTGTCCGGGACTTACGACTGGCCAAAAAAACCAACGCAAAACATGCAGAAAAATGATTTTGGGGTAATGAAAACAGATCTTTGTGCGTGTGTGCAGGCTTGAAAACCCTGTAGGACACATTTATAAAAATTCCAGGACTATTCCAGGATTATTTATGAAAAATCGATAAAAATCAGGACTTTCAAGGACTTTCCAGGACTATTTTCAATTCCAGGACTTTCAAGGACTTTTTGGCTAGCCAAAACAATAGAAAATACTCACCATCATAACTTATATTTCTAAAGTTGAGAATGAATAGAATTCAAACCGTACTAAATTTGATGAAGATCTCCTAGATTATGGCCAAGTGACAATGTCGAATAATTTAATCTGCACTGTCTGTTACTATTGAGAAGCAGTAGAGCCGCGATTGCAACATACTGAGTTAATAATTTAAAGGGGTCCCTGGTTCAACTACAGGTCGGATTGCTCCCAGTGTCATATCCCTGGAAGTACTGCTGTTATTTTTCAGAGTTATAGAGTTTGCAGAGGGCTGTAAAAGATCAGAAAGCTAAATGTTATCCTTCTCCTAGTAGTGGCTAGTAGTGTTGTGGAGTTGAAGTGACAGCCTCCAGAGAGATAAAGTTGCAACATAGGGTTAAAAGATGAATGAAAAATAAGTCGCCTCAAAATTTGCTTCGTTCATATCATTTTTTAACATCACGATTAAGTCTCTTTGAACATACGAAGTATGCAAAAATACACCTTTTCTGAAGTGTCTAAAACAAAATTTTGAGACGACAGAGTGATGATGATAATAATAGTGATATTATAGTGATGTTTTACATTCAAGGATGCAACAAGGGAATTTCAAAAAATCCGGAAAGAATTGAGGATAATGAGAGAGACACTCTCACTCTTTTCTCCCGAGGTGAAAATCAAAATATTTCCTTTACGATTTTTGAGAAGAACCCCTAACCAGACTAAAACTCTCGATTTGACGCATACCATTTCCGATATTCCAGTTGCATAGATCATATATAATGGTATATTGTTAAAATAACCTACTCGTCTTTCCTTCCAACGTTTACAATGAAAAATCCGGAAGTTCTGATATAGTGAAATCTCGAATCAAAAAATCCGGAATTCCGGAAATATCCGAAAAAGTGGCATCCTTGTAGCAGGTTTTTTTGAAAAAATCGTTAAAGGATAACACAACGTATGTTTATGCAAAGAAAAAACAAACCTTGAGCATGCTTTAAAAACGACAGTTGTTCGTTGCAAAGTAATAGAAAAAGTTCATTTAAGACATCGCTATATAATTTGTTGATATTATCCATTGAACAAGAAGCGCCAACAAGAATTGATAAAATCTATTAGAGATGAAGGAAAAAACCGTGTTATTAGAAGGTCAGAAGAATTATGTCTTACTATCGCGTGTATAAACATAAAACGATTAAGGAATTGAGTTTGACTTTAGGCAGCAGGTCGGTGAGATTCGAAATTGATAAAAAAAATTTGTTTGATAATTGTTAAAAACTGGATTCAAACAGGGAATGAGCACCGGTTAGCTTAATAAAGGGTACTAAATCTACCTTTAATCAGTCAGATTTGATTTCTAATCAATTCTGTTTGGCTAAAGTATGGTTTAAACTATAATTACTCCACTTTCCAGCCAGCAACTTGACTCAGAAGCCTAAACATGGCTGAGAATTAACTGGCTATAAAATACACTCCACGGAAAACAAAATCCTCAGTATCGTGAAATAAGGGACCATCCACAAATTTCGTATCGGAAATCGTAATATTTTCATCCCAGCAGAAGATGCCTCTTTTTACATACAAAGAACAAGGTATAGACACTATTTCTTGATGAAAAAACTAATACTATTTCCATCATGAATTCTGTAAACGGTCGTTACCACACCTCAGAGTCGGATCTAGAAGCTTGGAATTAGAAGGCAAGCGCCTGCGAAAAAGTGTAAAACTAGTTTTACACTTTTTCTCAGGTGTTTGCCTACTCTTGGATGCGACCCTGCGCACCTTTTGGTAAGTGTTCTCTTTCTTTTCCACTGCATCACATAAAGCAACCAACTGCAATACTGCTGACAACGGTGACAATTTGATCTTGAAAAGAAGTAAGTTTTGACTATCTTGTTTATCAACCATAAGCAGATCTGTTCTTAACACAATTGACGGCCATATTGAATAACAGGTAATGAACAACATTGGATAACTGATATGTACAAGTTGATCAAATGCATGACAGTAGAGAAACGAAATCAATTTATCAAGTTGATTGTGAAGACGACATACTAGTGCATAGAAACGACTAAAAAATAACAATTTTAGATAAGGGTTTGTCTCAAAAATTCGCTTAAACTTATTTCACAATTTGTTTCATTTTCATCTCAGAAGAAGTGTCATTCTGCATACAAAGTATGCACAAAGACACTTCTTTTGAATGAAAATTGACAGGAATGAAGCGACTTTGTAAACCAAATTGTTGAAAAGATTGTATTATATTCACGGCCATATTAAATAACAGGTAATGAACAACATCGGATAACTGATATGTAGTTTCACAACTTGTTTCATTTTTATTTCATATCATACAAAGTAAGCACAAAGACACTTCTTCTGCATGAAAATTAATAGGAATGAAGCAAATTTATAAAGCATATTTAAGGTTATGTATATTTTCAACATCTAATCTCTGCGAAGTCTGCCAAGTGTTTAAAGAAGTGACGTATGAAACCTTGTAATCGATATTATTTTAGAATTAGCAGAGTTATTTTGTATTCATGAAAAATACTTAGCTTATTTCAAAATGTATAATTCCTCAGGTGGATTTGTAACGTTCATAGAAACATAAATGGTTAGGTGAAATACAACGAATTATTAAACAACATTAAATTCGCTTTGTACTTATGCAGTATATACGCAGTTGCGGATCCAGCACTAGTCAGAGCAGCACGATGGAGAACTAAACGTTTTAATTCTCAATAACTTAATGTATGATGATGGTCTTTAGAGACCCAACATTATACATAAAGCAGATTTACTGCTGTGACCAAGAAAAAGCATGTTCTAAATCCGCCTCTTGTATATTTCCTGGGATGAAATTGAAACGACTGATGCTTAAAACAGTCACTTAAGGACAGTCTACAAAATTAGTATCGTAACACGAACCATTTTTATCACAGAAGAAGTGTTTTTGTACATACTAAATATGCACAAAGAAACTCCTTCTGTATGAAAATTGATATGAATTTTGTGAACGATCCCTTACCATAAAGCCATTCTTTCACATGACAACATATCCTTCTCTTTGAATAACAACTTTTCTAATTGAATCAACAATTCTTTAGGTGCTGCGTTAAGATTAACTTCTTGAAGTATAACCAATAGTTTATTCTCATACTTTGTTAAACATGGTGTTTGAATCTTTTTAGCATAAGGGTGACATAGAAAAAATGCCTGTAGCGTTTGATCTGAACTTAAGTCTTTTTCAGATAGTCTTTTTCTACAATGATGACAAAACAATTGATCATTATCATTGTCAAAACTTTTCTCGACACATTGTAGTTCGTTTTCTTCTGATTGTAGTATGTTTAAAATTTGTGGTAATAAAGTTAGTTGACAATTACGTGCGCTTTGTATTAAGGCTTTTGCGAAATCACTAGCTGAACAAATGTTACTACGAACTGAAAGTATTTTTATAGTCTCCTCCAGGTTTTTATGACCTTCACGAAGATTTCTTAAAATTTTCATTGCAAAAGTATACTCTAGTCGATATTTTGGTCTGGATTCCATAGTACTGGAATTTTTTAGTTTGTTTTTTGTCGTCGATAAGGGAGTTTTGGATGATCGTGTAAGACGTGTATCAGATGTAGGATTATCAGGTGTATGTAAATTGCCAGATATAGCCCGTGAAGGAGTTGATTTTGAGTTTAATTTGCAGCTAGGCTGCAAATTAAACTCAGAGTTAACTCCTTCATCATGACTATATTCAGATGCTATTTTAGGTATCTTATTCACTTGTGGTTTTCGTAAACTTGAATGCGTATCATCTTCACTATTACTATCTGAAATTTCGCCTTCCTCTTCTCCATGTTCATCTTTTTCTGAATGTTTTCTTTTTAAGCGATCTGAACTACTAATTGCAATATTTGTTGGAGATGGACTTGATAAAGCACTTTCATTAGCTACCCTTTCATCACTTAGATTATCAGTCCTTGTATTTTGCGAGGTTTCTGTCTTAACAGTACTTTGTACGGTGATTCTCTTAGCATCAATATTTTGTGCAGTGTTTTTCTTAGCTTCAATATTTTGTACGGTGTTTTTCTTAGCTTCGATATTTTGTGCGGTGATTTTCTTAGCTTCGATATTTTGTGCGGTGATTTTCTTAGCTTCGATATTTGGTACGGTGATTTTCTTAGCTTCGATATTTTGTATGGTGTCTTTCTTACCTTCAATATCTTTAACGGTGTATTTCTTAACTTCGGTATTTTGCGTGGTGTTATTCTTTACTAATTCGATATCCGTAAGAGTTTTTTCTTTTTCAGTGCAACACTTTGCTGTGTTTTTCTTCGATATATCACTGTCACTCTGACTATGATCAGATGCAATCTGTAGTATATCTTCGTCATCAGAACTGTTAACTGTACAAAATGGTAAAGCAATCTTTTTAACTATTTTCAGGGTCTTTTTCAGTGGAGATACTTTGTTATTTGATGGAATTTTAAAAGATTCTGTCTTGGTTTTAGTTATTGGTTGAACAGAACAGTCTTGCTGCATTGAAGGATTTATAAGTTTAATAACTTTATTTACTGACGGCTGTTTAATGTTTGATGGAACTGAATATTGCGTTTTAATACAATCATCATCTGCGTCACCTGTAGATTTTGCATATGATTTTAATTTAACACCGCATTCTACTGTATTTATTTGCTTGTCAGATGAATCTTTTCCTCTTTCCGTAGCTGATATTATAACGCTATCCTTTTGAAAGGTATTTGGTCTGTTACTCTGTACAATGGGAGCTTTTGAAAGAGTTGCAGATTGTGATCGTTCTTGCGTCTTAGTAATATCATCCTTGTCTTCACTAGATTTGGAACTTATTTCTTCTCGTTCATCACCTAAATCTACATTGGAAGTAGTCTTGATTTTACCGGTACAATATGTCCCTGTTTCTGTTGCTGATTTCATCATAGCACTGTTTTGTAATGGTGGTTTGAAAGTTACTTCATGTTCTTGTATAAGAGCAGAACTCGGTCCCCTTTTTTGTGTTTTTGGAGTTTTTGAAATTGTTGCAATAGGAGATTTGTGTCTTATTCTTTTGGCAGTATCTTTATTTGCATTAGATATTCGTCTTTTAAACGAAGCAGAATCTATACCATCAACGACGTCATCAATCTTTCTGTCTACACTATTTACAGTTACAGGATTACCACCCTTCGGAAAGCCAGACTTGTTATTTGCATTAGTTCTTGAATTTGTTGTCATTATACTGATTACAGGTTGTTTTATCTTGTGTTTATCATTCTGTAGAAAATTCAGTTCCTTTGCAGCTGCTAGACGACATACTGGTTTGGGTGCACATACAGAAGAATTCTCAGAATACAAGACAGCGGTTCCACGAATAAGAGGTGGCGAAGTGATCTTTGGAGATGGTGGCAAAGGTGATACTGACTCTAGCATTGGTGTTGTAGGTAACGGGGAGATGATTGGAGTAAGGATTGATCGCCTTGGTGATGGTGGGATAGGAGAGAGTGGTGGAGATAGCGGTTTAAACATACTCGGACTTAAAGATCTTCTTCTATCAATACGAGGCGATACTGTTATACGAGATATGTTGTTGGCACTGTTTGCAAACATTGAATGTCTTCTAATGACAGGTTTTTTAGGATTCCAAATTATGGGACACATTGGTTTTGGCATGGCCTCTTCATCCGACTTCCTACTGTTTGTCTTTGAACTAGGAGTAGCTTTAACGTTAGTAGTAGTATTTGTTGATTGTAAATTTTTCGAAGATTCTATAAAATTGATTCCACTTGGGCCAGCAGTATTATTATTAACATTAGAAGACAATTCTAAAGACGCAACTTCGTCATCTAATGCATCATATTTTGTTGGTGATAAACAAGACACAGACTTACTGACACCAGCTACTGTCGATGGTATATAATCATCCACTTTCAATGGCCTGTCTATTTCTTTAGGGATACTACTTGTATCTTCCATTGGAGTGGTGTCGATTCTTTCATATTGATTATCTATCTTGGCTTTTTCTTCCTTTCGTACCAACGGCTTATTTCTAATTGTGGTTGGTGAACTTTCAGAGATATCTTCCAGTTCAATGGGTAAAGTAAGGTCAAGTGGAATATCATCACTATCTGGAGATTTGCTCAATTCATCAGAACTAAGTTCTAATTCAGTTGTAGGTGGTGCCTCGATAAAAATCGGCGGATCAGAGATACTACTGTTATGTGATGAAGTCCCGGAGGAAGTGTCTTTTAAAACATCAGGCAGGAAATGTCTGTCAAGTGGTGATATTGCAACAGAACAATCCTTAATAAGATCTTCATGCATCAATGCTATTACTGCCGACTCTCTTGAATAATTAGAATTGTCGTTAACTTGACTAATCTCTTCTAATTTAGAAATGATGGAAGACTTGACTACTGTTATGATATCTTTATCTATTGACTTTTCTTTTTCCTTACGTTGCAAAGCAACATCTTCAAATGCAGGTTCCGGCATGTCCTGTTTTTTATTTTCGTGAAGAGTAGCATCCATTGCGGATGGTTCCATATTGTTTTCCTGTGGTTGCATCTTAACTACTTCAGAGAGTATTTGTTCATTTCTTAATATTCTTTTGTCATCATCATTTTTAAAGTTTTTAGCTCGTACTGGATTAGAAATAACGCAAGAGTCTTCTGGCTTGTCCGTATCACTGCAACTTGATGGTAGATCTTGAAGTTTCTTCACCCTTTTAAAAGCTGACTCTTTACTTGAATTTGAAAATAATTTTTTCTTACGTTCAGATTGCGTCTTCATATTTTTTGTATGAAGCCGTTTAGTTTTACCTTTTCCCAACAGTTTTTTTCGTTGAATTTTCTCTTTTATCTTGTTTAAGATAGGAATGTCTGAATCGGAATCTGAGGAGCTTTTAACATCCGATACAACAATCTCAGTCGGTTTATTACAAGGATCAAATATTTCTTCAGATTTATCAACACTACTGTCGTCTGTAAGTTTCTTTTGTGGGTTTGATGCAGGTAATTTCTTTTTCACGAATTCTGGTTCGTTTTCTAAATTTGAGTTTGCACCAGTATCTGAATCTGTCGAACTACTTTCTTCAGACAGTAGTAAGTCCGTTTTCAGCATATTACCTTTGAGCTTTTCAGTTTTATTCTCATCTGAAATATTTTCATTTTTATTGTTAAGAGATGTTGATGTAAGTCCTTCTGTTTGCTCATTTAAGTCTGGTACGTTGTCATTTTCCATCTTACACTCGTTATCACCACAAATATCTGTTAAAAGTTCGCTTAGTACTTTCGCTACTTCTTTTTTGGTATCAGATAATACATTCCCTGATGCTATATCATCAGAAGCTGCAATACAATTGTTATCTGAGTCTTCTGATGCAACCTTGTTTACACCTATACAATCGTTTTGCTTATTTTTTGAAACAAAATTTTCTGTTTCTTTATGAAAAAGTTCGAGTGGAGGAAGTGGTGAATTACGATCTGTTTCCAGACAACTGTTATTATTAGCTAGCTGATGATCAGGAGATGGTGGTAACGGAGAAAGCGTTGGTGACATATAGGTAGGAAGAAGCCATCTCCTTGGAGAAATTATTTGTTGTTCTAAATGTGAAACCAATAATTCGTGTAGTTTCGGATCATCTAAATAGAATTGAATTATAAAGTTATTCCATCTGTAATACTCGATAATAATCGGATCGTCCACAAAATTCGTATCGTAATACGAACCATTTTCATCACAAAAGAAGTGTTTTTGTGCATACTAACTAAAACACTCCTTCTGTATGAAAATTGATACAAATTTCGTTACGAGTGTGTTAACTAGTGTGTTGTAACTAAGTTGCTACTTACTAACCTGCTTAGTTAACTGGTGTAATTCATCCAATGCCAAAGATGTAAGGGATCAACCAGAAAATTAGTATCGAAATTTGTGTCAATTTTCATACATGAGTGTTTTTGTGCATCCATAGTATGCACGAAAACACTTCTTCTGTGATGAAAATGGTTCGTATAACGATACGAATTTTGAGGACAGTCCCTAAGGCCACGTTTACATGGAAAATCGTTGCGGGCGAAATGAACTGTCATGGCTTCTGTGATTGGTTAAATTTTTCCGACGGAAAAATTCAACCAATCACAGAAGCCATGACAGTTCATTTCGCCTATAGAAAGTCTTCATGTAAACGAGTTCTAAGTGATAACAAATCATTGCTTGATTTCGGCTACAGAAATCAAAAAATGATTTGTTACCACAGCGACTTGTGGTACTAAATAATTGGTCCGTGACCAATACCATGATTGGCACACAGTGAGAAAATATTAGATAACACATTAATATATTCTTACTAGATTGTTTTATCGTAAGATTTATATTCCAGACGATTTTAAAGGAGAAAATGACTGACTAATGGATTAAGAAACTTAAACAAGATAGAAGGTCCTAAAACAAGATAGAAGGTACTAACATATTTAGATAATGTCATATAACATGCATGTATTATTAAGTTCACATGACATGAATGCAGTATGTACCAGCACCCATAGTGACAAAGTGTGTAGAGAAGATATAGAAAACCAAGTAAAAACGCAAGCGATCTGAATTTCAACACGGCAAATATAAGAATTATTAGGGTTCGTCTCAAACATTCGCTTAAAATTCGCTTCACAATTCGCTTTATTCCAATTAATTTTCATCTCAGATAAAGTGTTATTATGCATACTTTGTATGCATAATAACACTTCATCTAAGGTGAAAATGATTCGAATTGTTAAGCGAATTTAAGCGAATTTTTGAGACGAACCCTTAGGTTTCTATTAAACATAAATTTCTGTAGACAATGCTAGATTATCAAAAACTAATTCAGCCTTAGAAAGTTGACAGAAACCATGCGTTCATTCATTACAAATTAATGATACCGTTCCCATAGTCCCTTCCTTCTTCCTGTCCGTTTTGTATTTGATATGCAAATCAATAGGAAAACCTCTTATACATACCAAATTCATCTTGACTGCTGCTATCACTTGAGGATTCAGAGGAGGATGGGGATGGAGAACGCGAAGGCTTCTTCGTTTCAGATAAGATGTTTGAACTAAAAATTGTTCGAAACTCGATTAAACATGTATTAGCTCAATCTGGTATTAAACCTTACTTTAACCAATCAGAATTGATTAGATATCAATTCTGATTGGTTAAAGTCGGATTTAATACTGGATTAAGCTAATCAGAGTTAAATCCACTGTCGGAAAACTGGGCCCTGAAGTATAAGATAAGATAGAAGATAAGAGACGATTATTGGATGAAGCACACAAATAACAAATAATAATATATATACCTATTCCGCAACTAAACAGTTGCTAGGGGTGGGAAGCAAACCACCAGCCTAACTTCATCCTACTGGTTGTAGAGCAAAAAAGTAACAACCTGCATAAAATTCAGTAGTAAGGATTTTCTCAAAAAACAACGAAGATGTATAAGAAGACATCATAAAAGTCTCATAACTGAAATTGAACCACTCCACCCATCATTACACTTAAGAAACCACGCATTGAAGTAAGGGATCGTCCACAAGATTCGCATGGAAATTCGTATCAATTTTCATACAGGTGTGTCTTTCATAGTGTGCCCTCCCCCTTCCTCCTTCAAGGG
>JAUCNQ010185987.1:0-14662 GCA_032352715.1 Bougainvillia muscus
CATTTCTTTCACATAACTGATGTGGAAGTAAAGATAAGTGTCCAAAAAAACGTCCAAAAGCATTTTTGGCAAAAAAAATGCCGGAATAACGGATTTTTCGCAGTCGGAATTTGCTCCGGAACATTTTCCGGAATTTCCGGTCGAAATCGGAAATTTTTCCGGTTTTCTGGAAAAATTCCGACATTTTCGGAAATTTCTTATAATAATTAACAACTGTGCAAAGTTTAATCACAAAATGACTTGTACCTAAGAAAATGCAGGCTTCACAATATTTCAGTATTTTTAATTGGAAATATGAGAAATTTGATAGGTGGTTCTGACCAATGACCTATAACTTTTGAAGTAGGCATCCTGAACGTGTGAAAGTTTTTCAGAAGATGC
Organism: Bougainvillia muscus; assembly: GCA_032352715.1. Taxonomy (NCBI): domain Eukaryota; kingdom Metazoa; phylum Cnidaria; class Hydrozoa; order Anthoathecata; family Bougainvilliidae; genus Bougainvillia; species Bougainvillia muscus. The sequence continues at coordinate 382 of JAUCNQ010185987.1, forward strand.
AAAATAGATTTACACTAAAAGTGGTAAAGTTTAAAGACAGTTCAGTTATTATTCCAAAAGTTATTAAAAAAAAAGGGAGGGGGTGGGGGGCCATAATGCCCCCCCCCCCCCGTCTTAATAGGGTTAAGGCTGATAAATGCCAAGTACTGTTTGGTAAGCCATATCCCAACCTCGATCACAGCGGATTTTGTGTCTTTATTTTTATTTGGATAGTCGACACGAAAATAGCCTTGGTATCGTAGAATACGTTTTCCACTGTATGAGGAAAATAGTGATCACGTGCGTGAATCGTGGTTGAATTTATTAATAACATCACATGTTATTTGTAGTACAAATGTCAAAAAACTAAGTATGTAAACACTTTTGTGAAAAATATAAATTCGAAACAAAAGGCATTAAATTTTACATAAATATATTAGAATCTATGCATAATCAGTGTAATAATCAATTGTTTTCGTTTCAGGTAAAAACTGAGTATATACAGAAAATACAATATTTATAGTATATTTAAAACTAAAACAAAGCAAATTTTAATTGAGATAATATCCCCGCGGTTATTAATTCAAGGATTTTCAATTTTTTTGTTCTTTCCCTCCGGTACGCAGTAAGCATCCTAGATTTTAACTGCATAACTCCTGAAACATTGTTGTGTTGCTTTGAGGCTAGTTTTTTCTCTGCATAAAAGTAAAATGACTTTTCCTGTAATGGAAGAAACTTTCGTGGGACTTGACTTTAGTATTCAATTCCCGAAAGTTTCTTCCCGGGAAAAGTCGGTCATAATTATTCGTGAAAGTATTCTCGTATAAAATCTCTAATTTTATGAAATTACTCTTAAAACTAAAGTGTTTTGGGGTGGTGGAGAATTAGGGAAGAATAAAGACTATAGTCAACCTCGTCTCCGGGTCTTTATAAAAAAAAGCGAAACGCCCTACGGACAAGGTTGGACTACAGTACATTTAACAACCACAACTACATCAAAACAGAAAAAAGTTTTATTATTTCTCTTTCTGCTGTTCTCCTCTTCTCTCGGAAGAATCAATTTTAAAGTTTATTCCGGTTAAATATTCAATTTCCCACAATTCGCGAAAGTTTCTTTTCGCAAAATCTTTATCACTCCTCTTTCGCGAAATTTATTAAAAAAAATTCGTGAATTTTCAGTCTAGCAAAAGTTTCTTCCTGCGAAACTTGATTCTTTTAAAGTATCGTTTATTGCAAGTTGTTACAAGTCTCTCTTCTACAGTGGTCCATAGGTGGCTTTTATTATCCATCTGCTAGTCAGTCGGCAACTGCTTTTGTAAATCGATGAATGGAATTTACATTCTAAATTGCTCAGTCCAGCTGATATTTGTAAATATCAGTTACTGAGAGAAAAGTTTCTGTCGTTGACAATCTGTGGCTGTTTTTTAGTCTGTGACCGATCTTTATAAATATCAGCGACAACCAATTTATAGTCGTCTACAGTAATTTTCAGTCATTGGCTCTAAATATCAGTCGTTGACTGCTTTTTTCAGTCGCAACTGCTTTTTTCAGTTGACAAAATTCGATCTGCTATATCACGTTTTAAAAACCTTTATCTTGTGCATGGATGAAGCTTCTGTGAACGGTTCTTCACCCTTCTTGCATTTGTGAATTTGTATCACGTTTATTGCTTAAGTTTCTTTGTGCATACATTTACAGAGATGGTAATGGTACTAATTGTGATAAAGATTCTATGGATGGTCCCTTCGTTGAAATAGAGTCTTCAGACTGCACCTAATTAAGCATAAGATAAGCATATTGCTAGGCTGTGTATAATAATTGCAGCAAACGTTTTTGAAAAAAGTTGAATGTGGAGTAACTTAGTTACTTAATTTAACACTACTAAACTCCTTCACAAAGTAAATTTCCACAAATATTTATGATTTCCCCTCCTGTAAGAATAGTTTGACGGTGAAACTAAGAAATTTTATAAGTATATCGAGGCATAACTCAATATACACTTTACTTATAAATAAGAGCGTAGTGTACTACTTTTATGATTTGTTTTTTGTTCTTATTTAGTACTGGTATTTTATTCTTAAGGTACAATTAACGATGTTACTTTACAAAGCAATACACAGTGGCAAAGCCTCTCCTTCCCACACTTTTGTGCAAGCAGCACTTTTCATCGTCTCCAAGATGGACTTAAATACTAAGGTTTTGACTATTTACGGTTGTTGTTTGTAAATCCTTTTATGCATAATTTTGTAAAGTTGCCACACATACTTAAACAATACTCCACCATTCTCATCAGGATTGCTTAAGTATGTGTGCCCATTGTACCACATTATGCATGAAACAGTTAAGGGAACGGTCAACCAGCGAGACCGTCCGACGAAATTCGTACCAGCATTCACACACCGTCGCTTCTTGGTTTATTGGATTAGCGTCATATACTTTAACTCTATATAGCCTGGGATATTTTGACAACTTATAAAGCCTCAATATTGGCTATATTTTAGAACTTGAAACTTTGCATGGTTATAGCTGCTATAATGTAGTATCGAAAATAATATAATTTTTTATAATGACGTCATTACATTTTGCTGACGTCTGCATTTTGTCGTATACGACTTTTTTACGGGGAAAATGCTTGAAAATGACATAATGACTGTATATGACGTGATTTTGTATTAGTCACGTGGTCAGATATACATTATATGGAAGTCATTTGGAACAAGGAGTTGAGTTTGCAAGAATTTGACCGTAATAAACGAAAACTTTGAAAATTAGTTTTGACTAATGACCTATAACTTCTGTTGTGTTTAAGATATAACGCTGAAACTTTGTCAAAACATGTGAAATAGATTTTGAATTTCAAATCCTAAAAATATGTACCTTAAGAGGAGATACTACTAAAATTGGCGTAGATTTAATTTGACGGATTGACAATTTCGTCAACATAGCATGGACTTAATTTGGCGGGTCGAAGAATTTGCTAAATTTAGCGCGGATTTAATTTGGCGGGTGACATATAATAACAACTACAATCGTGTGCAAAAAATTATGGGACGGTACGTTTTTATGGCCTCTTGTTATATTACCCTGGCATCTTGGACAAAGTATCACATTGGATCGACTAAATGTCTGAAGATAAAACTTTGTCGCACGAATTGTCTCCATATAGACTTGTCAACCTGGGATTTTGAAGAAAATATGATCAACCTTTGTGTTGCTCTTGGCGCCTACTAGTGAAATCGTGGCTGAAAATCGATGTTTTGACGATTGAGCGCGTCAAGGCTTGGTTGAAGACACTGCGAGGGAGTCGTAACACAAAACTTCAGATCTAAAGTCTTAAGACTTAAGTCTACAATGATCATGCAAGCTGATCAGCAAGCTGCTAAAATACCGCGTATTGAGACATTCAGAACATTCGCTTAGACTTGTGGCTCACAAATCTCTATAATTTGAACGATAGTTTCATAATTTATGCACACGATTGTCTGAAAAATGTAAAAAGTCCCATATTTTCCGAAATTCCGGTGGAAAGTCCATTTTCTGTTTTCAAAGACAATCGTGTGCAAAACATTATGAGACGGTACGTTTTTCTGTCCTCTTGTTAAATTGCCCTAACGCCTTGGAAAAAGTATCATATTGGAACGACTGAATGTCTGAAGATATAACTTTGTCGTACGAATTGTCTCTATACAGACTTATCAACTCGGGATTTAGAAGAAAACCTGATTAGCCCTTGTGTAGCTCTCGGCGCCTAATAATTAAGTATTGGCTGCAAAGTTTTTGAGTTTTTGATGGTAGAGCACGAAAAGGATTGGTTACAGACTCCACGAGTGAGTCACACAACTCAAAACTAAGATCTAAAGCCTTAAGTCTACACTGATCATGCAAGCTGATCAGCAATGTGCTAAAAAGCCGCGCCTTGAGACATTTAGAAAAATTAATTTATACTTGTGGCTTACGAATATCCATAATTCGAACGCTAGTCTCATAATTTATGGACACGATTGTCTGAAAAAAATTCCAGTTTCCAGTGGAAATTTCATAAAAAAGTATTCTGCAGGTTACAGCCCATTTTCTCTTTTCAAAGGCAATCGTGTGCTAGATGATCATCTGACATCTAAAAGTATATTTGCAAATCTAATATAGAAACCATCGCTGTTGCTAATGTGTATGAATAACTCATACGTTTAAGTACAGATTATGAAAATATCGTACTATTGTTTCAAGAGTATTTTTGGTGTAGCTACGATGGAGTGCGGTAGCACTCCTGTTCGAAGTAAAAAAGGCCCATATTTTCCGAATTTCCAGTCGAAATTTCGTAAAAAGATATTTCTGCAGCTTACAGCCTATTTTCTCTTTTCAAAGGCAATCGTGTGCTAGATGATCATCTGACATCTAAAAGTATATTTGCAAATCTAATATAGAAACCTTCGCTGTTGCTAATATGTATGAAAAACTCATACGTTTAAGTACAAATTATGAAAATATCGTACTACTGTGTCAAGAGTAATTTTAGTGTAGCTACGATGGAGTGCGGTGGCGCTCCTGTTCGAAGGAGTGCAATAGCACTCTTGTTGGACACAATTATGAGAGCCTTTTCTGAAAGTTGTTTGCCTGAGCTTTCTCACAAGGTACCATTAGAATCTCCTTTTGCTAGGTAGTAAAACGAAATGTAATTAACTTTTAAGCATCTAGAGTAACAACTATGAACTAAAGAGGAGTGTAAAATCATTCAATTTAAAGCTGTAGATAAAGTGCAATTATTTCTACTCGTAGAGCCGAATAAAAACTGGAGTAGAACTACCAAACTTTATATTTTTGGATTTTCAAGACAATTTTTGAGTTTTTGTTCTAAGATGGAGAACAAGCCCTATTTAAAGACGGACTATAAGTAGGACTAAGGATTGATATACCTTATGCCGGAGTAAGAAAAATACCAGGCAAATATAATTTCAAACTATAATTGGGGAATATTTTGATAGTTGGTTCCGTTTAATGACAAAAAAAACTGTTAAAGTAGGCACCCCTTAACAACTTAACATAAATGTAAATTAAACATAAATTCGGCACTTGCAGGATCAAAAATTGAAGTTATCGTTATCATAATTGCCAAATGCCGTTTTTATGTCCATATAAAACCGCAATCGTGTGCAAAAAATTATTGGACGGTGTGATTTTCTGGCCTCTTGTGTAACTGACCTAACCCCTTGGAAAAACACATTGGAACGACTGAATGTCTGAAGATGAAACTTTGTGACACGAATTGCCTCCATATAGACTTGTCAGACTGAGATTTTGATGAAAAACTGATTTGCTCTTATGTATGTTTTGGCGCCTAATGATTAACTCACGGCTGAAAATCGAATTTTTGACGATAGGGCGCGTCAAGGCTTGGTAGCAGACACCACGAGGGAGTCACAACTCAAAACTAAAGATCTAGTCTTAAGTCTACAATTATCATGCGATCTGATCAGCGATCTGTAAAAAACCTGTCTCTTGGGTCATTTAAAAAAAATAACTTACACTTGTGGCTCACAAATCGCCATATTTCGAACGCTAGTCTCATAATTTATGCACGCGATTGCAGATAGGTCTGATTTTGATTGTTTGTAGTTTAATCCCCAAAGGAAAGGGAATGAAACCAAAAAGAAAAGATTCAGACCTGTGCAGAGCACAAAAGACTGAGGATAAGACAAATTCTTAATAATTGCCATATGGCCAATAGTATTTAATTCCTAATAAATGGATATTAGTTTTCAAATGCTACCCAGCCCCCGGGCCCTGGCTCTCGGCCCTCATGGGCTCTGGCCCTGGTCCCGGGAGAGAAAAAAATCTAAATGCAAAGGATTTTTTCTGATACTGCAGGTAAGGCCTCCATTAGTGGAATACAATGACGAAGTTTGGTTAAAATTTTCCTCTTGGTTGCGCAAGTATGTGGAAATGTTCATTTAATGTATAACTTCTAGTAGTTAACCCTTGCCACAAATGAGGGCCGGGTATTTAGATTTAACATGAATATTTTTAAATATTGAAAACGTTTGCATTTTTACCATTCTTCTGGAATTCGTAGGATACAAAGATTTGACTTGGTAATATTGAGGTATTGTATTATAACAGTAAAATTACACCAATGAAATTTAATTTAATGAATATGCAAATCTGTCAGATTTTTTTACACAACTTTTTCTTTACAAGGGCAATTGAAATGACAATTAGGACTTTTACTAAAATCCTATTGGACACGTTTTCTGAGAGTTTCAGCCCCATACCACTTACCATTTCGAAATTTTAAGCGATTGCTCGAGACCACCTATCAAATTACTAAGAAATCCTGGTAAAGTTACCACAAAAGGTTTTTTCCATAACTTTTTATATAGTAAAGCAATTGACTTTAAACTAATACCATATATTGATATTAATAACATCTTTCAATTTCAATATTTTTATCACGTCATTTGACAATGACGTAATTTTATGACGTAATGACTTATTTTTTTATTTTTTGAAATTTTTGCCAAATTTGGCGCGTCATTCTGCCTCGACATATCATAGTTACGTAAAATAAAAGTTAACATTGTTAATCTACTCGGTATTGGTTTTTACATAAAGAAAATAGAATATAAAAATCTGTTATAGATATCTTGTCATTGAAATTTGAAAATTGGTCATATTTTACCAAAAAGTTGGAAAATTTTCAATTTGACGTCAACATTAAATGGCGGCCATTTTGAAACATTTCAACTCATTAGCTCGTTCCTAGCAGATTTTAGGTAGGGGGAGAGGGGGTAAATTTATCCCCCTCTCCCCCGATGCTTTAACGCTACCCAAGACACCCCATGCACTTTAGGATTAAAGAAAATATACCACAGTGGTGATACAGAATTTCATTTTTGATTTTGACAACAATACCCACGTGGGTAAAAAGAACCAAATCTTGATTGGCTATTAATTGAAAAAAACGAAAAAATGATTGATTGAAAATTTACCGCAAAACTACGGGAAAACTTTGTCTACACCAGTCTACAGAGCATGCAAAAAAGTACTGGATTTTCTCGGTCAGATTTCTGATCTTATCTGGACAATATCATTTTCTTCTACTATTTATTCTTTAACCCTGAAATTTAGTGACTTTTCCTAAAATTCTATTGGGAATAATTAACAAAAGAAAAATTGCGTAAGGGCGTTGAAAAACAAATTGGAAAATTCTTGAAAAAAACTGCTAATATAAACAAAATCACATCAATGTCACCTTTTGTCATCATATTACTGAAATACATCAGATATAAAGCCAGAGTAAAGTGTTGAGATACATAAATCATTTTGTACGAAAACGACATTTAGCATTTACAGCCACTTTTAGTGACACCATTAAAAAGATGCTGATGTCAGCACCAACATTATTTGAGAAAAATGTTTATTTGGTGATGGTCTATAATCGTGCAAAGTTTCATTGCCATACTGACAGTAGTTTAGAAATAAAGGAGGCGGGGTCATAGGCCATGGAAACTAATATCCCTAATAAACACTGGTTAAAATAAACTTCATTCCCAATAATTGGCATTCAAAAGAAGAATCTCTGTGCATACTTTGTACACACTTTGTATGCACAGTTACTACACCTTTGAGATTACCTTTAGTATCACGATAATATCTTCCCTCTTCTTCTTTGATTTCCCTTTGTGATGCTAGATGATATTTTCTAACAGTAACTGTTTTCGCTTCATTAAAAGTGATTTTCTTCCAAGTTTTAAGTTTTCGTGATCTTTCCGAGTGTCCATAGTAGTATTTGATATCTTCATTCACTTTACTTGCAACAAATTTCCAATAATACAAATCACTTCCTGATTCGCTATCTGTAATAGCCCACTCACTGAATGGTTTGCCTAATGTTTTGTATTCAAGAAAGGGAGTAGTTGTTTCGCCGAATTTATATAACATTCTTAATTTCATTGCTTCTGTGCAATTGGTTTCATCAAAGGTATCGTCGTCCAGCCATGTAAATCCAGCCAATCCTTTTGGACGATGTGTATTTGCGCTATGTTGCTCACCCTTAGATGCACAGTCACGATCGCATAAAACTTTACAAAATGGACATGTTTGTTGACACACAAATAATTGGTCACGTATAGCATTTTTTGATTCATTAACAACTTTGAAAAATGCATTATTCACAGGATCATCTTCTATGATCCTTTCTGTTATCTTACTGGCGTCAACATTTGGAAGTATTTTTTTCACATAGTCTTCCGTTTCATCTGATAACTTTTCCCTAACTAAATTAATCATATCTTTTAACGTTCTAATTCCATCTTCGGGTTCGTTAATGTTATGAAAATTAACCTCTCCAATTCCAATCTCTTTGATAATATGGTTGTTGCAGATGTGTTTTTTCAACGATTTATTTTTGTCTGTTTTCTTGATTTTGTTTTCTTCTTCATCGTACCATTCGATATTTGCTTTTACTTCCATATCTGAAAAATCAGCGATTCCATTCTTTTCATCTATAATTTCTTTGATTTTAGAGTCAAATATACTTTTGATCGGTTCTCTTAAATCTTTGAAGTATTTCTTGATATGGAAAGTAATTTTGTCATCCAATACATCTAGCGGATTTCTGAGATAATTTTTGATCATTACTTTATTGGTATTAGAAACGGCACTTTCACTTAAAGCATGCGCAATATCAAGTAGCACCAAACCATGAACAACATCTTTCCTATGCAGGTGGTAATTTATGATTGCATTAGGAACTGATTCAGGGTGACTTATACCATAGGATGCATGATAAGCCCATTCAAAAGTTTTTTTCTTTATTTCTTCGACAATCTGCGTATTGCAAATGTTTAAAGAACTTTCTTGATTCATCAGCGAAATAAAAAGATCTTTGATACCAGGTTTAACCTTTTCAATATGTTTCTGAAAACTTACAGATTCTAAAAAACTTATTTGAGCTTCTTTAAAATAATTTGTTGCAATTCTGGAAAGTTCAAAACATACCATTGTAATGAATGGTTCAGTTAAATTAAATTCCAAGTTATAATTTAAATCTTTATGTAGGACATCAATACGTTCACAGACAAAACGGATATAATCTGACACCAAATTTTCACAATCAAATTCTGCTTGATCTTTTTGCATCTTCTTCCGTTTTACACCATTGATATCGGAAAAGTTCAAATAGTTAGTTTTCATTTCTATCTTTGTAGAAGAAATGATATCTTGAAGTTGAGCTTGTTCTTTCTCATCTAAACTTCTTCCGAATCGTTTAATTTTCTGAAATATACGTTTTCTGCTGATATATGATGATTTGAGCTTAATATCAAAATTACCAATTTTAGATGATTTTTCAAAATCTTCCAATACTTCTCTGTAATTCTGTTTGTCGTGAAACCTTTCATAAAGGGCTGATTTGAACGTCTCCCAGATATCATATTTCATGAATACAGTACCTTGAAAATTTTCCCTTTTGAGATCATCCTCGATACCTTCCCAGAACTTCTCAAATTCGCAGTATATAAGATCTTCGGTGATTATATTATTCTTCATTAACAAAGACTTTGCAAGATCTCGAAGTTTTTGAAAGATCTCAGCCTTCATTCTTTCAATTTTATGTTGGTAGCCATGATTCTGTCTTAAATACTGATAATGTGTGTCCAGACTTTCGATGGTCTCTCCCTTGAACCTAGTTCTATGATCATGTATTGAATTGATGATGCGTTGATGCCAGTCTTTGTATATGTCTTTATTCTCTGTCTTTTCAGAAACTGTTTTTTCCAGTTCATCTTTTTGTTTTTGCGACAAATCGGCAGATTCAATTTCAATGCTCTTTTTGTATTTGTCTAATACCTTATCAATTTCATCTAGAGGAGCTGATTTCAAGAAATTGCAATATTTCTCTTTAGCAGTTGACATTATAGAATGCATTTCCAAACGGTATCCATTTCGAATGTTTTCCATTTCGTACCTTACTTGTAGCTCAATACTATTACGTAAACTAAAAACAAAATTTTCTTGTAGAACAGAATTCCATATTGTTTCTGCGTTCTCGCTAAAATCCATCAAGGTTTTATTGATTGCTTTACTACTAGCCTGTTGAAAAATGTAATCTTTCAATTGTGCACAAGCTAAGCTGTAGCCACTGTTGGGTGGACTCGTGGTTGGACAGCCTTCAAATAAACCAGGAAAGTAAAAGAAATCCCTATCTATGGATACTTGAATCAAATCTTGAAAGCAATCAAATCGATCTTCTTGTTTCATTAAATTTGCTTGAATCTTGACAATCTTATCCATTTGGTTGATGAATCTTCTTCGACCTTCCAAATTTTTATCTTTAGCAGATGGGTCACAGTTTTGATGTACAAATATACAGCTCCTTTTATCGACTGCAATATTCATTCTCATGAAAGCATATATACTTATCTCAAGGAAGTTCTCAATATTTACCCGAAGTTCTCCTTTAATGTTAATGATCGCCAGATCTGATATTCCTAGAACATATGTTGCTATTTCATTGTCATGAGTAACATCTCCTCTGAATTCTGGTGCAGACAAACCTTCTGTATCTATCACTAAAAGTGCATCATAACCATAATCTTTAATAACAAGTGGAATTATCTGCATAAATGCGCCTCTTGTACATCTTCCGGCACCCACGGTAAACTTAACACCAAACAGACAATTCAGTAAAGTTGATTTTCCACTACTCTGTGCACCTAATACCGTAACAGCAAAAATCTTCGGATCTCTTTGGAGAGACAACTTTAGTCTGAGTAAGTTGTTAGCTTCTTCCATAACAGCCTTAAGCCACTCTGTAGATACAGACATTCCATCCCCGTCCATAATTTCTAGGGCTAACCCTTTCAACAACAAGTTAGCAACAAGTCTTGGAAGATTGTCAAAGGATGTTTGAAGTTGTTTATTCAGTGTTCTCTCACCATTGTGTTTCTTAACGGTTTCATAAATCTGTCCCATTTCTCTAAGTATGTTTTCAATACCAACAGACATGCTCACCAGTTTATCGTTCTGATTTGTACAGTATTCGTCCGCCCTATCTATTTCAGACTGTTCTTTGTTATTTTCCTTTAGTTTTTCTAATTTTTTAACACCTTTAATGTAGCATGCTCTTATATCGGACAAGTGTGTTTTGCACCAGTCATCCAAAATATCTTTAAAATAGCGCATACGTGTGTAAGCAACTTTTTCGTCGGTGGAATCTAGTTTTTCAATGATCTCTGCCATTAGAGATGGTAAACCATTTTCTATGCTTTCAAACTGCTTTTGTTGTAAATCCTTTATAATGGCTTCACTTTTAATTGATTCTGAATAATCATGACTTCGATTTTGTATTCTTTTAGCAGTAGATACTTCCTTCACTTTTGATTGTAATGGAATTAAATCAGATCTGTAGTTTTCTCTTTGTTCTGTATCTTTCGCTTCTCGAATTTTGTCAACCCCAGTCAAAATTCTCTTCCCGATCCTCACGATCTTTGCTTGTAGGATTTGGTCACTCTCCAGATTTACGCCAAGCTCCTCAACGACGAATCGAGTCTTGAATGATTTTCCATATCCTCCTAATTCGCTTATCACACTATTTATTTCACCGTGGAGGTCTTCCAAAACAGCATTATTATTATCCTTTCTTGTCCTTCTATGAAATAATTCGCAATCCAATTTCTGCAGGGACAATTTAATGTTGTTTTCTGGTCTACCACCTGCAGTTAAAAGAACTAACCTCTTAATGTCGTATTTTCTGTTGGCAATATCGTCCAAAAGATGCTTAAACATTTTGTTATCATCTTGAACTAATTCACCTATGAAGATAACAAGAATGTCAGAAGAAACTGCTAGGATACTTGCTGTGGATACTCGTCCCAGAGCATCGCCACGCATATTGAGTACTGATACAGAATGATTAAAATTTCCTACACCTCCAACATTTTGGAACCACACACCTTCTACCAATGAACTGGATTCACGTCGCCGGTCATTACTAGATAAAGCACGTTTATTGAAAAATCCACAACTTCCTTTCAACGCATTTTGAGAAAAGCCAAGAAGATCATTAGCAAATGCTGATTTTGAAAGATGAATTTTACCAACTCGGATCATTGATATTAACGGCACTTCAGCTTCTAGTGCACTCCCTTCGTACACCTGCCCTTTCTTTTTCCATGAAACTTCAACATGCCTTAATGATGCATCATAGAAAGTAGAATCTGTTCCAATGACAGGAACAGCCAGTTTGCAAAACGACAGCTTTCTGTAAAAGTCTTGTCTGGTAGGTACATCAAACTCACAAATAAGGTTGAAAATTAAATCCATTGGGTGATAAACAGCGTTACGGATATCAGCTCCATCATTCCATTTTATAACTTCACTTAGTACTTGATAATCAACGGAGGTAATACGCTGAATAAATCTTAAGATTGCCACTTGTTTGCTTGTTGGTATCAGTAACCCATGCGATGAATTTGAGCTATCTGTAATCTCTTTTTCCACAATGAATCCAAACATAGATACACACATCATGATGTCACGTTTGGTAATAAGATCAACTTGGCAGTAGTAATTATCCATTTCTGTTTGATTACATGATAACTCCTCATTCTCACCAAACATGTCTTCAAGCGGATCTAGGTCTGGGGCGTCGAAGGGATCATCCTAAACAAATTATAGTATAGTCACAAAAACTGACTTTATAATTTTGCTTCATTCTTATCAATTTTCATTCAGAAGAAGTGCATTTATGCACGCACATTGACACTTTGTCTAAGTTTTGAAAATGAAAGGGTTTGTAAAACGAATTTAAGCGAATTTTCGAGACGACCTCCATCGAAATCATCTAAAATGTCTACAACATACAAATAAATAACTTCGTTGTAAATAGGTTTTTAACTCAAGAATTTTAATTAAAAGTTATAACTTGAAGAACATTGAACATAATAACCTTGGAAATCACAAATGTGATTTCTAATTTAAGAAGTATGGCGTGTAGGTCAACTGTTTTTCGTCTCTTGGTCAGTATTCCCATTAGACGGAAAAAACAATAGAATGAAAGGTTGACAGACTAGCATAAGTATTTTCTGCTAACGTCGGTTAATTACTTAACTTCAAAGTCAGTAACGTGTCAAAAACAACCAGAGTTGGATCTGCCACTGTGTATGTAATAATACATAACATAACTTATGTTACATATTATTACATACACAGGGGCGGATTCAGACCAAGTCTGAGCAACACGGTGAAGAACGAAACGTTTTAATCCAGTTAATAGCCTTTTGTGTCATCATCATACATACAAACCTTTTTATATTTAAGTTTGAACATGTTATCACAAAATGGAACAATTATTATAAAATTATCATAATAATAATAAAAAGAACCGCATACCTTTTGAGGAAAAAACGTTGCTTCATCACTCCAATTACTTTCATTTTTTTCTGTTTGTGCTTTTATTCGAAACAAATGTTTTCCCATTTTTGGAAGCTCGATTTTTATCGTACAATTATATTTTCCGGTTCTTGATTTGACAACATTTTCTTCTGGCATTGTAATAGCCCGCCAGTCTTTATCATCATCATGTTTAAATATGGCAAAAAAACTTAGATTTTCATCATATGGCAAATCAATTGAGTTCCACATAAGTATATGTTTGTTCTTGTTCTTCTTAACAGACAAATCTTGTGGTGTATAAACATCTTCGGTTGTAAATGCGGTAGATTCACTGAAGTTACTGAAATACCCCCCTTTAAAACAGGCTTTAACTCTAATGTTATATGTTGTGGCAAATTTTAAGTCCTTTAGTATTTTCTTACAGGACTTTGTTTTTTCTTTCAAAGTTAACCATTCTTTCCCATCTTCTTTCAATTCAAGTTCATAACTTTGTACAATACATTTATGAGCTAATTCTGTTGGTGATGCCCAAGTGATTTTGATAGTTCTTAAATCTGATACATCGCTTTTGATACCAGTTGGTGGATTGGATGGTTTAGTTCTGGTAACAATAATCTCCGAACAATTGCCATGTAGATACGTAAGACATCGCGGTTTGATTTTGATCATGTATTCAGTATCAGGCGTAAGTTTTTCAATACGATAGTTAGTTGCACCTCTTTCAGCTTTAAAAGTTAATGGTTTCGTATCTCTATCAACTGTTTGATCAACACCAAGTTTTTTTTCAATTGATATAACATAATAATCGATATTTTCGTTACCAATGTCAGGTTCTTCCCATTTAACCCTATTAGCCCTGGGGGGGGGGCGGATTCCGCCCCCCCTACCACATATTTATACGTAACTTCTGAAC
>JAUCNQ010186098.1:0-14655 GCA_032352715.1 Bougainvillia muscus
CACTCCACCATGCTCGATTTTTTAGAGATTTGTTACATATTTACCGAACAGATACTTTGAAGAACACCTCTGGAGGGCTGCTTCCGTATTCTAAAATGCTATTTGCAATAATTAATTGTTGTATGCGTGGTTTCATAAGAAAAGTTTAATTTTCAGAAAGATGTTAATAATAATTTGTTAAACTAGTAAAAGTTAATGGCTTGTGTTCCGCATATTTTTTATTTGACTAAGTTATAAGGTGCTCTGCTGCATGCATCTCTGATAAGCCAATAGAAATTAAAACTTGTAGTTTCTTATTGTATGACGCCATATTCAGAACTGACGTAGACTGAACTGGCTGTTCATTAGAATACACAATCTTAGTCTATGGCGTTGACTTTCTGGTTTTCGAATATCTCCCAAAGAATCAGAGACACCGTGCACGAGATCGAAGTTGCAGTATGCTTTGACTTGATTGAGTAAACTCTACAAAAGCCTCATTATGATGTTTCAACCTGTTAATTAAGATTCTTGTTTTGTATGTCGAAGAGATTTGGTGGCTTTTAACATTTATTTACTGGCAACACATTGAGATAAAAAAAATCTGGAAATAGTTGCGCCCTTTAGCGCCCAGACGCCCTCTGAAAATATTCTCCCAACAAGTCTCCTCAAATAATTATTTTTTAACTAGTTTTTAATCGACCAATAAAGACGCAATTAGATTATTTTTTGAATATATTACAATTATCTCATGACAAACAGTGATAATTTAACTGCTCATTGCTTCTGTTTGGTCTATGGGCGTTAATTTGAGAAAATTATCGAAATTCAGGGGGAAAACTCAAATTATGCCGTCATCGCTTACCCAAAGACGTCATAATTAAAAAGACGACGTCAAATTCTCGGGCTTATGATGTTGTACCACTGTGCCAAGTTTTATGACGTAAGTCTAACATTAACACATATTCTGGAGGTGTGGTACTTTGTACCCCCCCCGGACTTTTTGAGATCAAAAAAGCCCGGTCAAACTTTCTTGTGACTGAAAGCAATAGATCACCTCTACAAAACGAAGGTTTTTTTATATATAAGATAGCAATATACCTATTTGACATGTTTTTTTGCCATTATGGATTTTGTTAAGACTGCATTTTCAGTAAAAGCAATGCTCGTATTTGGATTCAACTCCGAAAAATGAGTCGATGACCAAAATCTCAAATCTACAGGATCACTAGAGAAAAGTTATAACAAGTTAAAAATCTTTTAAAGTTTTTCTCTATAAGAAGGCATAAATGTTTGCTTTTTAACTTGCAATAACATCTTTTAAAGTATAGAGCTCTACATTTGAGATTTTCCAGTTTTGCACATTTCTTAGGACACGATTACATGGAAAATCGTTGCGGGCGAAATGAAATGTCATGGCTTCTGCGATTGGTTAAATTTTTCCGACGGATCAATCACAGAAGCCATGACATTACATTTTGCTTATAGAAAGTGTTCATGTAAACGTGTCCTTAGACAGCAATCCAAATATCCAAAGCATTTATGATATAATTGCAATGCTCAAAAATTTATAATGGCGATTGTTCATGTCAGATGTATTAGGATGTACGCAAAATGTTCATAATAAAATATAACAAAAATATTTTACTATTATACGAAAGTTATATAACCCTTAAGAAGGAAGTTAACGACAGGTTGTAAACCATTAAAAAACTGGGTTTAACCTCCATCCAGGTTCTCTGACTAGTTGTGTGTCCGCCACTGACAAACTTGTAGGTTTTTTATAGGATAACCACTTCTTCTATTTTGCATCTATTGACGGATCTAGAATACGCTTCAGAGGCGGATTCAGAACATGCTTTATTTTAATAACTTTAAATATGGTGATGGTCTCTAAAGACACACCACCGTACATCAAGGTATTAACATTAAAATAATTAGTTCTTCATATGTAATATTTAGTTCTAAGTAGATCTGTCGAATAAGTTTTATTTGTTTTTCATTACTTTCAAAAATAACATTTATTATTATTTTCAAAGCCGGATACAGAACTTTCTGTTACCTACAATCCGGGACAAAATATTTGGCACCTTAGAGTTTTTCTGGCTTAGGAGAGAACTGCACTCACTCTTTGGAAATTTTGGCGTATAAAAACGCTCCAATGTAGGAATATAAAAACTTTGTCAGATTAATGCTTGTGACAAAGACTTGTCAATTTAAGATTTCAAAGAGGAACTGATTTGGCCTTCTACCAGATCCGGTACCTAGTAGCCTAAAACTGGCTTAAAATCTAGTTTTTAACGGTGGGGTCGCCCACGCCTCGTGGCAAAGAGCACGAGCAAGCAATCAACTCAAAACTAAAGATCTAATGTGTTAAGTCTACTGTGATCATGCGAGCTGATCAGCGAGCTGGTGGAAAACCACCTTCAGGGTTATAAAAATAAGAATAGTTAAACTTGTGGTGCTCGAGTAGTTCATTCCGTTGATTTTAGTCAGAGCAGAGATTTCTTATAATAACTAAGGACGTATAAAAGTGAACCTTCATTTTTATAAGTCATTGAAATAACTAAAAACAGGTATATTTCATAGTTGTCAAATTATTCTAGTATGGTGGATCCAGCCCTAGTCAGAGCAGAGATTTCTGAAAATAACTAAGGACGTATCAAAGTGAACTTTCATTTTTATAAGTCATTGAAATAACTAAAAACAGGTATATTTCATAGTTGTCAAATTATTCTAGTGATGGATCCAGCCCTAGTCAGAGCAGAGATTTCTTATGATAACTAAGGACTTATAAAAGTGAACCTTCATATTTATAAGTCATTGAAATAACTAAGAACAGGTATATTTCATAGTTGTCAAGTTATTCTAGTGGTGGATCCAACCCTAGTCAGAGCAGAGATATCTTATGATAACTAAGGACGTACAAAAGTGAACCTTCATTCTTATAAGACATTGAAATAACTAAGAACAGGTATATTTCATAATGGTGGATCCATCCCTAATCATAGCAGAGATTTCTTATAATAACTAAGGACTTATAAAAGTGAACCTACATATATATTAGTCATTGAAAAACTAAGGACAGGTATATTTCATTGTTTTCAAGTTACTCTAGTGGTGGATCCAGCCCTAGTCAGAGCAGAGATTTCTTAAAATAATTAAGGACGTATAAAAGTGAACCTTCGTATTTATAAGTCCTTGAAATAACGCTGAGCAGTTGTAATCCACAGCTGTCAAGTTATTATAAAGGTGGATCCAGTCCTAGTCAGAGCAATATGATGGAGATCAAGAAGTTTTAATTCTTAATAACTGTATGTATGGCGATGGTTCATTAGAGAGCTATCGTCATACATAGAGCTATTAAAAAATAATGACTTTGAGTCTGAATTTTACTGCTGTTACTAAGTAAAAACATGCGCTGAATCTACCTCTGAATTACATCAATAAAACAGGAAAGGTTCAACAAACACTTATTAAAAAATAGGTGTTCTGAAATATATAATAAAGTTCACTTTTTTTCAGAACCACTACATAAAAATTCATGTTATCCATAACGCACACAATCTGCAGTTGAACATTAGAAATCATAAGATAACCCTCAGATTGAGTTTTTATGAAGTGAGCATCAGTGGCGGATCCAGCCCTAGTCAGAGCATTACGATGATGTATAATTATTTTTAATTCTTAATAACTTGATGTATGAAAATGGGTCTTTAGAGACCCATTGTCATACATAAAACCATTATATATTAATGACTTTGAGTATCCTTCGTACTGCTGTGACTAAGTAAAATAATGTTCTGAGTCCGCCTCTGAGCATGTCGTATTTCACACAGATCTCTTTATATGTTTTATAGAGCGAAAATTAGAATATCGTACGAATTATCATCTCAAAGGAAGAGTCTTTGTGTATACTTAGTATACACTTCTCCTGTGATGATTATGGTATGATTTTTAAATGTTGATCTTCATAACGCAGTGGCGGATCCAGCCTTAGTCAGAACAGCACGATGAAGAACTAAACGTGTTAATTCTTAATAGCTTTTGTATGATAATGGGTCTTTAAAGACCCATTATCAGACAAAAGCAATTAAAAATTAATGAGTTTGAGCACGCTTTGAATCTCCATTATATCGCTTTGACTAGGTAAAAGCATGTTCTCAGTGCGCCTCAGTAACGTAATAACTGTATGTGTATCTTATAATGAAGTAATTTAATAAATTAATTAAATAAATGTCAGAATTACTATGTTCGCAGATAATTATTATATCACTACTACTCTATCTGACTGACTGCTACATCGTTTAATTAATCTCCGTCCAATTTGAGTTATATGACCGTTCCCACGTAGATTAACCTCTTGCAACAAGGGAAATATTGAAGATAAAATTATAATATGATCATCATTTAAATTACAATTCTGTAGTTTTAGTTTACTTAGTTTAAGTTCTCCAAGATTGTATGAGTTATTGATCGATCTTGCAATTGCTTCCCATCCATCTTTTGTTATACCCTTGTTCCCATCTAGATCAACCTTTTGCAACAAGGGAAATATTGAAGATAAAATTATAATATGATCATCAGTTAAACTACAACGTATAAGTTTTAATTTCCTCAGTTTAAGTTCACCAAGATTGTATGAGTTAATGATGCATCTGGCAATTGATCCCCATCCATCTGTTGTTATGTCATCGGACTCATCTAGATCAACCTTATGCAACAAGGGAAATATTGCAGATAAAATTATAATCTCATTATCAGTTAAGTGACAATAAAAAAGTTTTAGTTCACCCAGTTTAAGTTCACCAAGATTGTATGAGTTAATGATGCATCTTGCAATTGATTCCCATCCATCTTTTGTTATATCTGTGTTCCCATCTAGTTCAACTATTTGCAATAAGGGAAATATTGAAGATAAAATTATAATATGATCATCATTTAAACTACAATCAACCAGTCTTAGTTTACTTAGTTTAAGTTCGCCAAGATTGTATGAGTTAATGATGCATCTTGCAATTGCTTCCCATCCATCTTTTGTTATACTGTGGTTCCTACTTAGATCAACCTTTTACAACAAGGGAAATATTGAAGATAAAATTATAATATCATCATAAGTTAAACTACAACTTTTAAGTCTTAATTTCCTCAGTTTAAGTTCACCAAGATTGTATGAGTTAATGGTGCATCTTGCAATTGATTTCCATCCATCTTTTGTTATATCTTTGTTGCTATCTAGAAAAACCACTTGAAACAAGGGAAATATTGAAGATAAAATCATAACATGATCATCATTTAAATTACAATCAATAAGTTTTACTTCCAATCCTGGTTGTTTATAAGTATAAAACGAAGTCACAGAATCTGTAAATGACTGTAATCCTATCTTATTGCTCGGAATATCAATTGATATTGTTTCCCCTACTATAGGAGATGTAGTATCAGGAAATATAGGAGATGATGGACCGATGGAACCATTGTCAGGGTCAGAATCTTCGATTGTAGTTATTGTATTTACCGTTTTATTTTCCTTGTAATCTACACATTGACTTCGTGTAGCAGTTTCAACAACCTCCACAAAATTATTACAATTTTCAACTGCTAAATCTTCAAATTGGAAGACTATTGTTTTCGTACTTAAATGTTTCATGAAGTATAATGCTTTGTAATAATCAGCTTTATAATGTAATTCAAATTGCATCTCTCTGTTTTCAAAGATACTACTTATTAAATGACTTGGTTGTTTATGAAACTCGTACATAACCTGTAAAACAAATTCATCTTCAGATTCATCCGGTTTCTCCAACATTGTAAGTAATGCTGCACATTTTGAGTCATCATCGATATACTTCTCTGTTTGAAGCGCTGAAACAAAACTCGATAAATATTTTGGACAAATCAAGTTTTGATCACATCCAAGCAAACCAACACACATTAAGCATGCATTTTCCATTTTTGGTTGATCGATGACTAATGTTATATCAATAGTTCTGTATATATGTATTGCACAGAGTAATTCCTGTAGAATTAAATGTCTGAATTGATAAACACATCCATCTTCATCATATTCACATTTTACAAAAATACCAGATTTTTCCATTTCTTTTAGGTTACTGCATTGAAACATTTCTTGTTCTTCTAATATTATCCTTCCTTCATCCATAGACTTATAAGAAAACTTAGCCAAGTCTTTAACAACTCCAATTAACTCTGGATCGGTGCACATTTCCCTCAATGGGCAGTTTGATTTTTTCATAAAGTCTCTTAAATGAACTAAAAAAAGTGCTAGATTTAATTTAGTAGAGGTATTTAAAGTATTTTCTTGATCATACACACTGCATATTGTATAAGCATAAGCTGGAATACACATAAATGACTTAAGTCTTTGATTTTTTTCCAAAGTGTTAAAAAGAGAATTTTTACTATTGTCGACAGTAAAGTTGAACTTTTCTATATATTCATGTATGCCCACATCATTAAATCCGGTAACCTCCACACGTTTGCAATTTGAATATTGGCTATCCAAACTATGACCTAATTCTTCACAAGCTCTTGGCCACCCACATAATAATAAATGCCAGCATGGTAATACTAGCTTAAGTAAATCATATAATGCATTTGCAGGTGAATCTCCGATTGCGTTTCCATTCAAAATATTTTTCAAGTCATCAAGGTATGCATATTCATCGATACCATCCACGATTATTAAGATGTTTCTCTCTGCTATGCATTTTAAAATCTTTTCACTAAACAGGCTAGGATAACGGCGACTCAAAATATCTTTCCCAGATTTCAGATCTCGCATAATATTTATTTCCCTGCATTCTATTTTAACTACAAGTTCAAAAGCAGGTAAGCATCTCTCCATTGACCAATCATAAACTAAGGAGTTCAAAAGAGACGTTTTCCCAATTCCAGCAATACCTCTCACCAAAACACATCTATCAGATAATGTTATAATGTTATGACGTTCCAACTTTTTTGTTTTAGTAAGATTCCTTTTCTGGAAATACTCTAAATCAAAGTTATGTGCATATTCCCAATTATCAACTACTAGCTCAACGTATAAATCCATTCTACCCATCGTTCTATGTATTGGACCGTTTACTGTCTTGATTGGTTCTTTTTGTGTCCAATCTTGAAATCTTTCTGCTAATTGTCTTTTGTATTTCGAAAATACATCAATGCGGTAGTAATCTCCTAAAATTGGAATAATTTTAAGTTTATATTCAGCTATATTGAATATTGTATGACAGTGTTTTATGAAATAAAATAAGTCACGTGTTCAAAAATGCTAATTAAGTTCCTATCACTTGCGTACGGCATACTGCAAGTGTTCTACAGTCTTCTGAATGTCAATGACGGAGAGTTAGTTAAGCCAAAACTTCGTTCTAAGAGTTAAATTTGGATAGAAGACAGATATAATGTTTTGAAAAATGCATATTTATCCAGAAAATGCATTAACCGAGTCAAAGCAATAAAATGGAGATCGAGAGTCATTCATCCCAAAATGTCAAAAACCGGTCATTAGCCTTTAAAATGTCAGTTTTAGTCCAGTTGAGATCTCTGATTAAGCAGGTCGTATATTTTAGGAAGCAGAAATCGGGCCGCAGGCCTGCTTTAAAGCGTAGTCCTTTATACAAGATCGAAGATAAACTTTACATGAGACTCAGTAAAGATGTGATTCATATAAAGATATGGTATGAGTCTGAAGTCAATTATTTACCACATAAGAGTTATGTAAAATTATTTTGCGGTACATTTATAAAGATTTCTTAGTAATTTGATAGATGGTCTAGAGCATTAGCTTCTTATTTCAGAATGGTAAGAAAGATGATGCTGAAACGTTTAGGAAACGTACCCTAATTTCTCTTGTTAAGCAAAAGTTATGTAAAAAACGGGGGTTAATTTATCCCTCTCCCCCATGCACAATAGGATTAAAGAACGGCACAATCTCTTAAGAATCGACAGAAAAAACAAAAAATAAACGCACTAAGTTTATGGACGTTATAACTGTTAGTATTTTATTCAAAAAAGCCATAGCAAAGCATCAGCATGAAATCAGGAAAGAAAACGCAAATAATCCAGAAAAGTTTTTGAAATCATTTATAAAGTGAAAAGTTACAACAAACAACAACGTCACTTTCTTGAGTTCGATGTTTGTAACGCCTAGGCTAAGGGTATTGCAGAACTCATTCGTATAGTAACCCTATTAGGCCTAGGGTATTTAGGGGCTGTTCAGGACTGGGGGGGGGGGAGGGAGCGGATCCCCCCTCCATAACTGCTGAAGTATGCATCCCAAAACATAACACTTGGCATAGTTATACCTCACATTGATACTAACCTTCTGAGGTCATTATTTTTTTGATGACGTCATTATTACATCAGTGACGTCATAAAATACGTCGAAATACCCGGAAAATACGTACTTTGCTTAAAGTCCGATAAAATCCAATCTGATTGGGTTTTTAAGGTTCTGCTTCTGCCAGAGTGTGTAATAGTAATGTATCTTACGAAATATTGGATTTATAACTACCAGATGGCCTGGAAAATACCGGAAATATTACCGGATTTTCTGCAATTTACCGGAAAAAGCAAAAGCACGGAAAATTTGGAGAAATCGCCGGAAAAATCGGAAAAATCGGAAAATTCCGATATAATCTATTATATTTTATTAAATACTACACCTTTGCAAAGTTTCAAGTGAAATAAGGTTACCAATAAAAAGATATCATCATTTGTTCACATCGTTATTTTATAGGAACTTGACTGTAATTTTATGGGTGGTTTCGGCTAATAGCCAATAACTTCTAAAGTAAATGCGAAAATTCAATAAAAATTTGTGAAAATGTTGGAAAGGAAATTTTATAAAATGTGACTGAGTTTCAATATATAGTTTTGTTGTCAACAAAAGTTATCAAAAAAAGTTCAGGAGGGGGAGGGGGGGGGGGCGGAATCCACCCCTCCCCCTAGACCAAATAGGGTTAAGGCGTTTCTTAACTGAATAATGACGGGTTTTTTAACACTGGATTTCATTAGATAATCTGTAACTTCTATAGAAACGATCTAAAGTTCTAAACCTTGGCATCAAAACTGAACAGACAAGATATTGCAGAAGAATTTCGAATCAAGTTTAGAGCAGCATTTGATCCATTGTCATACAAAACCTTGAAGAAATGTGCAACGTCTTTTTTCATATTACAAACAAAACAATTGAAGAAGTTTTTAGTTTTAAGAAACCAAAGTTGATTTATGGTATGTCATAAGCAACTTCAAAACTATGTGAACCAAGTCTCGACTCCAGATAATCATACACTACAAGACCAAACCCTGCGGCAGAAATAAAGGACCATAAAGAAAAAAGCCAAAACTGAAATGAAAATAGAAAAAATGTAGGTCCTGGATGAAAAGATAGAGAAGATGAAGGAGGATTTTCGGTGACAGTTTGCGAGCTGATAAAAGTCGTTCGTGAGCCTGAAAAGCAGCCAAGAACTCTCTCGATTATTAAGGAGGACCATGAGACAAGAAAAAACAGAAGTCACTCCTATAATTGAAACAGGAGACCTAGATAACTATAAAACCATTACGCTGCTCTCAATACCTGAAAAGGTACTGAATCGAAGAATTCTGAAGAAGATAAGGGAGACTACTAAGGAATTCTCAAGCTGTACACAGTGTAGATTCAGATCAAAGGGTACCGTGGATTTAACTTGCGGAAAGCATTTTGGAAAATGTTGACATCTATAGGTATTGGCAGCAAAATTGTGAATGTAGTCGAGCAAATGTACAATAAAACACTTTGTACAGTTTTAATAGATGGTTACGTTACGGATTGGTTTGAAATTGCATTTGGATTGATTCCAGGGTGTTTGTTGTCTCCAATGCTTTTAACGTTTTTCCAGAGTTTTTGATGAAGTAAGTAAAATGTCACCAACAAGAATTTACGCTCAACAACAGCTTGAATTTTGATCCGCGTTGTGCTAACAACACTACTCTAATTTCGGCTATCTTCGAGCGGCTCAATTTATCCGCTACACAACCGGAAAGTGCTTTCACCAATTATGAGTTAAAATTCAACGCTGCTCAGTGTAAAGTCATCTCTAACGACTCTGGCAACCTCACAGTGGATGATTATAACATCGTCAAAGTAGATGAGTTCGTTTATCTTGGCTGTTAAGTCTAAAAAATGTTGCACAATTCCGCTCCGTGGAACAAAAGCATGGAACGAATTTTTTAAAATAGTTGGTAGTAAAGTTAAATCTATAGGATTAATGGGAAAGATGGTTAAAATAAACTTCTACTTAATACTAACGATTGGCAATCGTTACTATATCAAATCTTTCCTTTCAGCTATAACTGTTTTTTTTTCTAAAGATCTGGTTTATAAACTGTTTTGGCTAGAATTCAACTTCTAATTGCAGGTCATGACAGCAGTTCTAAAAATACGATACAAAAGGTTTATCAGATACAAAATAAAAATCGATTGTACTTTGACGCAGATGACTTTACAAAATCTCCCAAAATGTTTCGAAAAGAAGCTCTCATTCTTTCACTTAAATATTGCATATGATAGCTTATAACGAACTACAGACTCTGCTGTAGATGCATTAGTGGTGACGCCCTGTCTCATATCTCTGAAAATATTATTCATGTAAGTCAGCTTTTTAGATCTGGATAAATGCAATCTAAATTTGATGAAAATAGGATAAATCCGTTATAAATGTAACGTCATCGCCAACATGAATAATTCATAATTTTGAAAAATAAACACAAAATTCAAACTAAAGAAAGGACGAATATAAAAACAATTGATTCCTCACGATGGAGACATTCACCTGTGAGGTACTGCACACAAAATTAGAATAAAAACCAACTTAAATTAAATTGACGGAAATATTATGTCAAAATAAAATAAACTTGTACTCGGGTCATAGTTTATTTAGAAAGGGGTGCAATCAAATCTTTTTGTATTGATCAAGTTAGAAATAGTCAGTTCCAGTATAGAAACATTCAGATTTAAACATGATTGTTCGTTTTATTTTTATTTCAACAAACATTATTGTTGTTAAACACAAAATCCTATTGGTGACACCATTATTATTTCATTTTTAGAATAAAGTTGCGAGTTTACATATCATAGGATTTTGGCTAAGTGTGATCTTTAAAGCAAGTTTAAAGACACTGTCAAAGAGAATTTTTTCTGGCTTGTATAAATGGGGAAAAGCAGCCAGAAATTATCAAAAATTCGGATTCTATTAAATTGCAACTGTTGAGAGTATCATGAATTTTGTGCTTAAAGTTTATCTTCTCTTAAATGACTTAGAGGAGTAAGACATTGTAAGGATCATGAATATTGTAAACTTCAGAACCCAATGGTCTATGGAATTCAAGAAAAAAGTTCTTGAATACACCTATAAGATCAAAGTTTTTGATTTCATGATTGAAATTATTCCATTGCATTAACACAATACGGACGATTTCTATTACCATAATAGTCATTGTTAAAACTCATGTTAGAAGATGTTTTATGTTCGAACTGCAAGTTAGAAATACGAATTTTAGGTAAACTGGACATATGCCTTTACAGTTTTACCAAAGGAACATAATCTACGATACCATCGTTGGCAAAAAGGAGATTAAAATCCTAGTTCTTGAAAAATCTGGTCTCTACACGCTCATCATATAGCACTTGTTATCGAATTATATTCAAAAAATTCTTCCTTGATTTTGAGTCAGTCAATATAACAACGATCCTATATTATGTATCCGTAGTCTGGCTGTGGCCTTATAGTTGACATATAATTTGTTAATAATGAATTTCGAGAGTCCTTGTATAATGCTCTCATCATTATAATGAATTTGTTGGCTTTAGTTATCTTCTCAGCCAAGTGAAGATCAAAGTAAACTTCTGAATCTAGAGTCGTACCAAGGCATTTCAGAGGTGAAATGGAAGCTATTTGGCTGTTATTAAATGTTATATACAGGCGCAATGGTGGTTTGAGTTTATGGAAAAATGTCTTCCACTACTTGCTTGTTGAGATCCTGATTAAAAGAATGATTCCACTGAAATTCCTACTGTTTCGTTCTAATGAGATCAGTAACGGACCTAAAACAGATCCTTGAAAAACACCAGTATTGACGTTTTCTCCAGAGGAAGTTTGAACATTAACAACAACTCTTTGTTTTCTATATTAGATAATTTCTTACTATCTCGTACATTTTATCTTCAATTCCATAACAATTTTATTTCTAACGTCCTCGTACAATACTTTATCAAATGCTTTAGACATATAAAAAAAATTGAGACAAATAACTACTAGAGAAAAACCGAAATGAAAGATTACTTCTAATTTATATGTTAGTGAGGGCCTTTATGTAATTCCGTCAGACTAGTTTTGTTACAAGCAAACTTTTTGGTGTTATGGTATCTTTATCAGAAGAGATGGCACTTTCATTTGCCCCCTGGGGCCAAAATAATGACGTCAGCACTTTTTCTGGTCAGCAAAAAAAATAATGCGAAAATTTTAAATTTTTGTAATACAGATAGATAGAGAACCAGAATCGGAGTAAAAATCGTCTAAAATCCATTTGTTGAAAATGTACCGTTCTCAAGTTATTATATCATTAAGATTGGATATAATGCAGACCAAGAATTTACTGACCAGATCTTTAAATCGTTATAACTCAAAAACTACTCAATTATTCAAAATTACTCAAACAGAAAGTCAAATTAAAGCCCTTGCATTTATCCATAATGGCAGACCAGTGTAAAAATGCAGATCAGAAATTCAAAGACCACTACTTTTGTGAAGGGGTAGATATTACAATACGATATTATGCTGGAATAATTGCAAAGCAGGAAAGTCCTTTATAAAACAGAGAAAACTTTAAAGTTGTTGTACGTAAATCGTAAACCAGTATTCTGAAATTAATATGCAACAATAATATCGTCAATGATTTCATCTTCCGAAGCGTCCATTTCTTCATCATCTTCTCGGTCATTATCATCCGTATTTGTGCAGTTTACACATTTACACATGTCGGTACACTAAAGATTATTTTTCTTGCGTTTACATCGATTTGAGTCACATTTCTCTTTCTTGCAGCTACAGACACTTAGTTGAATGAGCGCAACAGGTGCAGGTAATCCATCAGTCATGAATCGGAACTACCCTATCATTTGATACCTCCCAGCCAAAACCTTCATAAGATGGCAATTTCTGTTGATTAATACAGGCTCTTCGATGAACCACTGTAACATAGTGGCTTCAGAATATTTTTAGCTTTAAAGCAGCAGCAGTTGGTGGAAGTTCCTCGATACTGCACTGGAATTCTGAGAAGAGGTACCATCTTAACTTACGTAAGGAATTGATGTATTCTGGCAACTTCTTACCGCCGTAAGCTTAAAAAACCCATTTCTCGATACTATCAATTGTGTTCAAAGATGGCAAATCAATGTATTTCCCTATAATATATAGAATATAGTTACTATAAAAAGAATGCATCATGCAAGTCATGCACAAGATCTCCAAAAGAATGAAATGCCCTTAAGATAAATTAAGTTCTCTGTATCACCATGGGGTGACTCAGTTCAATAAGGCTGCACACCGTTTGATGGTTATCCAAAACTTTGCACTGTTTCGAATAGTTGAAACAAATGCTGTATAGTTTAATTAATTCTTCACATACCCAGCTCTGAAATAGCTTCCACAATGTGTTCGTCAGTTTCACAGAACTTTTTCCACCAAAATACTTTTGATTTCCAGTTGAACTTTCCTGTTTGGACACAGCCTGTGATGGTATGGTAACCAGGCAATGCTTTTGCACGAGCTAGACCAATTGATTCATAACAAGAGCCGATATTGATGTTCCGTAGGTTTTCTCCTCGCCCTGTTCGGAAGATTACACATTGGGATAGCTTAGGATAGTGATGAACAAGTAGCAAAAACACATCTGTGTCAGGTGATAAAACTATGCATTCAGCAAAAGGATCTTCTTATGAAATATAATGACAGTGAAGGATTAATAGGGTATCAGCTTTCTCATGATTGTGTTCTTTCAAATCTGGAGCTAAATCTGGGATGTTGGTTTGGCTAACAAGATCATAAGTGACAACATATCTTTTGCCAATTGAATCGAGAATCTTGGCTGTGTGTTGAGCAAAAAAAATGTCAGCGCTTGTTTTGTGTCGATGTGTGGTAGAAGCTGCTTTAAGCTGGTGTTAGAAATGTTGGTTGTGCCAGAGATTTTGTATCGAACATCATTTCCTGATGTTCTCTTTCCACGGGTTCTGGCTTTCAAAGAATCTTTCGTGTAACGATCGAAAACAACTCTAACTTCAGTGCAGTTGCGTCCAAGTGCAATTATTGTGCGTGTGAAAATGTCTGCCAAATCCTAAAAAAGAAAGAGTTTGAATATAGATCATTCATTTGAGTATAAATCGAGATATGCAAAAATGCTGATATTAAAGAAACATGCTGGGTAGAAAAGACGTTTAGTAATTCAAGCACGTTTTAAATAATTTGTACCTTTATATGAGATATAAATTTGGTATAAAACTGCTTTGTCCTTGAGTTTAACCAAAATATTACCTTGCATTTCTTGACTTCGTTGTTTTTATTTAGTTGGTTAACTACCGCCATGGCATCTATGATGATCACTCTCTGTTGTCCATTG
>JAUCNQ010186209.1:0-14647 GCA_032352715.1 Bougainvillia muscus
TTTAGCGGGGTATTTCAGATAAATCGCCCGTATATGTATTGGAGCGCGCAAGCAAAATGAAATCCACCATATAATTAATAAAAAAATTAACCCCAATCCACAGTGATTTTTTTTTATCAGATATCTTGTATGTAGTCACAACTCGTTTTAAAAATAAGGTTTAATTATATTATTTAATTATATTTTTATTCCTATATTAAAGAAGTGTCATTGTTCATTGTGAAATTCGTTACGAATGAAACAATGTTTCGTATGAAGTTAGAGTCAACTAAGAAGATATTAAATTATAAAATTTAACCAGAGATGCATATTTCACATATATATGCACGGCGCATGGATTTGCCCCCAATGTCGGAAAAGTTTTATACTTCATGTTAGCATTTGAAACTTGGTTACTTTAGTATAAATCTATTTAACATGTTTTGAAGTTTCAGGGCCATATCATTTATACACTAGAAGTTAGAGGTCATTAGTCAAGGCCACCTGTCAAACTTACGTAGAGCAACTACAACTCCAGTTCCCAATGACTTTAGGCAATGAAACTTTTCATGTAAACTATCTGTCCCAAGTTCTTTCCTATTAGGTACATAAAACCACGTAACTAATTTCATGACACCATATAAAGCCATTCTGTCATTTTCCGGCACCAGCCCCACGAAGAGTCATGTACGACATAATGCTGACGTCAGCAAAATGTGATGCCGTCATGATAAAAAAATCATATTGTCTTAGAAACTACAGCACAGCTTCTATAACCATGCAAAGTTTCAAGTTCTACAACTAAGCCAATCTTGAGTTAAATCAAAATAGTTGCTTAGGAAATCGAAATGTTAAAACATTGTTAAACGATAATGACGTTTATTAACCCTTCCATGCATGGTGTTAGAAAATGGTCATACACGCTTTAACAATCCTGCAGCATTTGCTGCAGGAGTGTTTAAGTATGTGTGACCATTTTATAACAGCATGCATGAATGGTTAAAATTGTTGCCATTATTATCGTATGGCAGACCATTTTGTAAAAACAGATGATCAAAAATAGGGAGTTGAAACAGTTGAATTCGGTGTACCACAAGGATCCATTTTAGGACCCATCTTATTTAATTTATATGTGAGTGACATGAAAAAAGTATGTTCAACTGACACCTGTGTTCAGTACGCAGATGATACCAATATTTACAATCATACACCTGTTCGTAACATTGATGAATGCCTAAGCAGGTTATTGCAATCAACTAAAGAAATATATGGTTGGTCCACAAACAAAATTTAACTTCACGAAAACAAAATACATGCTATTTAGTACAAAACAAATGTCTACAAGTAACCAACTACAAGACAAAATATTTAACTTCGAAATTGCTGACGACGTATCATTAGAATGGGCAACAACATCAAAGATTCTTGGAATTCAATTTAATGAAAATCTAAACTGGGACATACACATCAATAAGGTGATTAAAACATATTATTCTACCACATGTGCTCTGCGTCAAAAAAAGAGATTCGCTCCCATGAATGGTCGTAAACAACTCTGCGAATCATTAATTCTCTCACGCTTAGACTATTGCAATACTGTTTATGAACCATTTACACTGCAACAACAAAATCAATTGCAAAAGTAATGAACAGTGCAGCAAGCTTAGTTACCGGATGTTACAGCAAAATTAATGATGTGATTGACTTTGGTTGGCTTCCAATCAAGGAAAGAACGGAAATGGCATTAGTTAAAATGTGTTTTAAATCGCTTCATACCGATTGTTCTCCTGGATATTTGAAAATGGAATTCTCTCCACAAAGAAAAAACACGAAGACTTGTAATGACACTGGCCCAACACTAATCATGTCTGGAAATCGAAAAACCTTTACGTTTCGGGCAGCTGAATTGTTCAATCAACTCCGCAAAGCGATTAAGGAGATAACTGATTTTTATAAATTTCATCGCTCATGTAAAAATTATTTTTTTGATGCTTTTTTGGCAAGTAAAATTTTAAACGATCGGGGCCATCAAATTTTAATAGCTTAAATAAAAAAAAAAAAAAAAAAAAAAAGATATAAAAGAAATACAAAAAAAAAATACAAAAAGAAACACACACAAAAAAAAAAAAATAAAAAAAAATAAAAATAATAATAATAATATTTATGTGTATCATTTTTTAATTTCTTGATAGTTATATGCACGAAGAACCATTTGTAAATGGATAAAGGCAGAATAAAACGAAATGAAACATTGTCAACTACCAAAGCGACCATAGCGACTGCCACTTATACCAACCAATCAAAAGTCGCTATTTAGGAAATTCGCTCAGTCGTGCGGCCAGTCGAATGAAGTATGAGGGTAAGTGTAAAATGATTAATGAATATTGATCTACATAAATTTGCAAATAATTAGAAAAAGTAATAAGAAACACGCTGAGAAACAGGTATTTGTGGCGAGATAGTTCTGCATCTCTGCATCCTATTTAATATCGATCAATTCTTAACAATGAATCATCTTAACTGTGTCCAATTAAATGGACATACATGCTTTAACAATCCTGGAGCAATTTTCTTCAGGATTTTTAAAGCGTGTTTGACCAGTTTATCACAATCAGGCGTAAAAGGGTTAAGAAGAAATTGTTTAGCTTAATGGGTTTATTTTGGCAGTACTTACTGTTACCGTCTAAAGTTTGTAATAAAATGTTATTAAAAGGTTTTCCAAGAATTATCGCTACAGTGATAGAGCGCCAAGATGGAAACAGAAACTAATAAGCTTTTAATTGCTTACCTCATGATCATTAGCCTTTAAAATATCTTAAATTGACGTCTTAAAGTCGCGACGTCGTTAGGCCGTCTTTTTGAAATTGTGTTTGCTGGGTCTGACATTAATTCCAAGGTAAAGAAGAAAGCTAACACTTTGAACCTACCGGTCTCTAAAAATTGAGCAACATAAGTACATTGAATGAGAACACATCGGCCTTAAATACTACAAATTAATTAGTCAGTTCAGTAACAAAAGAAAACATGCAAGAGCTAAATATTGAAGCAAGGAGTAAAAGTGTGAGGGATGTCATTTGAAATGTATGAGTAACATTCTCATTAAGAAATGTGTAAACTCAACGTTGCTATGGGAACGCATACAAAACTCTTATGGGTTATTCATACCTTTTTTATCACAGAAGGAGTGTCTTTGTGCATACTAAGTATCTTTCGGTATGAAAACTAATACGAATTTTCGTAAGAATATTGTGAACGGTCCTTAAAGAAGTCTTTTTAGCAATTTTTATTTCGCAACAGGTGTAAAGATTAACACTGCTCAAAATCCAGCCGTATTCGGACCTTTATACAGTCTGTCTACTCCCGTATTCAGTCCGTATACGTCTGTATTAAGACAGAATGCTAGCATTCTGTCTTAATACGGACGAATACGGACTGAAAATAAGTCCGGATACAGTTGGATTTTGTGCAGTGTGAACAAGACACTATAAAATAGTGACAAGACAAGAAAATAGACACAAATTGTTTGTTTTAATTATACATATAAATATGTTGATTGCCTTCTTTCCAGGATTCAGCCCTATTTGCTACACTTATGTGAATTTCAGCCTACCTGCTTGCTAAGGAGTAGTTTAGTATTTTTACCCAAATCTCAGCCTCAACTCTCTAAGCACCCCTCTAAATTTGTTCAATGAAACATAAAATGTTGTTATATACTTTATTTAAGAACTAAGAAAGCATACAAAGTATTGAAGTGAATAGTAATTTTATATAAAATTGATTTTTATTTTTAATCGAAATATTCAGATTACTGCACAAATTTGGAAGAACTTGGCAATACGCAGAGTTAGAAGTACTAGTAACCTGATTCCTGTAAAAGTGGTAGCATCTGTAGTATATATTTGTTTGGTTTGATTAAACATAAGGAATGGGGAGTTGCATAAGTATAGGTAACCATTGTGAATACTTTTGAAATGCAATGTCGAGTGTCAATGTTACCTTAACAATTTTACTAGATTAATTTTCAGCCCCTGATAAATTTCTTAGAACTCGTTTCCATGACGCCACGGGCACTTTCGCACCCCCAGGCGCGATAGGGTTAATCCATATCTGCATACAGGAGGTTTTGACAATCACGGATGTGGAACACGCTTTAACGTAGTCATATAAATAAAAGTCATTATTTATTAATATTTAGAAAAATTAGCATTACTTTTTTAAAGGCTAAAGGATAATGGTCAATTGTTAATTCTTATCAATTCATTAATTCAAGTCTGGTATCATGGGTGTCCAGTTGTTCGAATGTTGATTAAACTCGGATTATCTTAATCCGGTGTTGGACTCGTGTGCAGTAACTTTTCCTAAATCCTTCATTGGCTTCAATTTCTGACTAAGGCTAGCTCCTCTAACAAAAACCTGCAGTTTACCGTTATAACTGACTAGGAAATCTGGATAACGCGTTTGGGATAACATATGATTATTTGATTATTTGAGAAAATCTGTTTCATCTCTTTAACCCTTTAACACCTAGTGTCCAATTAAATGAACATGCATGCTTTAAATATCCTGCAGGATTTTGCTGCAAGATTGTTAAAACACTTGTGACCATTTTGTATACACTAGGTATTAAACGGGTAACATCTTTATAAAGGATACTACCTAAAACCTGCACCACAACTGGCATATAGCTAAACCTAACTAAACTCGTATTGATATAATCCCAACTAACCCAGCCACGACCAAAATTGACGTCTAAATGAAGGCCCGAAGGCGTCTTTCTAATAAACTTCGCTGGGAACACTTTCAGTTGTTTATTGCTCTAATAAAATATTTTTGTTTATCGTACGTAGTTGTGGGATCCTCCCACATCCCACTTGAGTTTTATGTCTCCTCTGATCACAATAGGTAGTTAGATTACTTTCAAAATTGTTGTGAACAATTCGCATGAACATTTCACACACAGAAATATTAGGGTTTTTCCCTTTTTGTTGAGATCAGCAAATGTCTAATACTCCAGGATCACTTGATATTTTTAATGGGAATATGAGTTAAATCTACCTTTGAGCAATGTGATAGTTGCAATTCAGAACATGCTTTTACTTAGTCACAACAACAAAATGGAGACTCAAAGTCATTAATTTTTAATTTCTTTATGTACGAGGATGAGTCTCCAAGAAAGTCATCTATAGACGTCATAATAAGCGCCATCTTAGCACCACGTGAGGCTCAAAATAAGAAAAAAATAAGCACCAGCCTTAGTATAAGTTCTCTGAAGCTTATAAAAAGGCATGTAGCTTATTTCTTTATAAATTTCTTTTCAACTTGTACAGTTAGAGTATCACGATTTAATTTCCTGGCATCCACTAAATATTCATGACGTCATAAATTCTCGTTTCTGATTTAAACGGTGTTCTTTATCCAGCTGTGTAATAATCAATAGTATAATGATTTCTAAGAACAAAAAAAGATAGACAAGCACTTATCTATTGTACGTCACAGCGGCAGTCAAAAAATAAACAACGGTCTGAACGATATATATATATCACATGATCAGAGGCGGATCCAGAACAAGCTTCAACTGGACTGGTCAATACAATGGACAACAAAAGTCATTAATTTTTAGAGGCTAATGATCATGTGTTGAACAATTAAAAGTTTATTAGATTCCTGTAAGGGAATGTTTTCGGCAGGGCATTCCGCGGTCGGTCATCGTGGTGGTCTCTCGCATTTTTTGCCGGTTCTCAGGGCTTTTTTTATTTTTTACTTCTCGGGTGCGTAATTACATGACGCCAACTCGGACCAATGTCCAGCGATGTCCTATACACCTTTGGTCCGAGCGTACATCGTTGTACAATATCAAATATTGAGCGCGCGTATGAGAAGTGCAGCGAAGACATGTTTTCGAAGCTACAGCTGTAGCTATGTTTTGAAAAAGAGACTCACTTGTTAAAAACAGAAATAGCACGCTTATTGTGCTAGAAGATATGTCTTTAAAAGAGAAAGAAAAGCAAAGGAGAGACGTTGGTAAGACTGCTGGAGTGTTTGTTGTTAATTTTACTTAGCAAGGTGATTTAATATACAACTCTTTCCTGTTTCCTGCCTTCTTATGATGCTTTATTCCACTACTGCAGTACTGTAGCTAGGCTATATACAGATATATGCCTCCTGCCAAATAGGAATGTTTTTATGTGATAGACAAGACATATGGAGAGGCAGAATGTGCCACTGCGCACTGGAAAAGCACATTCACAATCTTTTATTATATTGAACCCGATCTCCGCCAACTCAGTGTAGTATGATGATGAGTAGCGTAGTTGTTCAGATAATCTGACTCTATGCCGTAAGTTCTGAGAGCTGTTAGCAGGTGTGGCGGTCCGCTTCAGCAATTCATCGCCCTGGTTTAGTGCAAATGAAAAGGGGATGGACTCCCTCGCTGTTCGGCAGGCAGATACCAACAATAGGCCACCCGACCTACTTACTTACTTAGTTCACATGAGGCAAAACGGTGGTATCTTGTGACAATGATGCCCTGGGAACAACGAATTGCAGCCATAGAGAGGTTACCCTTTGACGACCTTAATGACACTTTCAATTCCAAGTACTTACGCAGTATGGCTTTACTTACATTAACTTAGCACAAAATTCAGCATCTGAACATCCAGTCGTTCATCTACTCTACAAGCCAAGGTATGTTTCAGATTTGTCAAAAAGCTTCTTAAAAAAGCAAAACAGTCAGTCAAGTTTTTACGAAAGTATCCAAAATAAGTAGATTAAGATAACAAGGAGCATAGTTGTAATTTGACTTGGTATTTAAAAGTCAATAATTTTTTTTTCCATTTTGGTTGTAAATTTTCTGCAAAGAGCGATCTAATATTCAACAGACCGTTCGCATGAGGGCACTGTTATCAATAATTTGATTGGCTTATAACTCGAGCTCCCGAGTTATGTCGCAAAAGTTAATAACCTCTGAGTCACCTATATGGCACTTTAATCCAAAATAATGTTTTTCATGTTTCGCTTGCTTCTGCTTCCTTACGAGATAATTAAGATATTTCAAAAAAGTTTACAAGGGGGCACATCCCTTTACCCAAGAGCATAGATTCATCAGAAGATTTAGAAGAAATTCGCTAAATTATAACCATATATTCAATTCTGGCATTTCGTGGATGAAGTGCCAAATTGCAACGGCTAAATGTCTGCATTTAAAATTTAATCACACGAATTTCTTCCACACAGTCTTGTCAGCGTGTGTTTTTGAAGTAAAACTGATTTGGTCTTGTGTCTGTTTTGGCACGTTATATCCAAATAATAAATCTAAATCGGAGTTTTAACGATATGGCGCGTCAAGGCTAAGTTGCAGACATCACAAGAGAGTCATCAGAGGCGGATTTAGATCTAGTCAGCACGAGTACCAAAGGGGAGACTAAAACAAATAAAACTAATATTTTTTATAGTTAACAATTGATGATTATCCGATGAAAGGCTAAAGTTAAATTGTTAAATTGTTATACTGTTAACGCTATGAAGCAAATGGGAGAACGTGGCAGGGGGCGAGGGGCATAACCTGAAACGACCCCTAAAAAACAGTCAAATTCCTATACTAAGAAAATATTAATATTTTTTTAATGGACTCTTCGCTTTACTTTAAACTCAGTACAGATGCAATTTATCGCAAGATAATTCGGATTCGATACAGATTTCCCGATTCTTCAAAAAATTGTCCCGATTTTCCGTTTTATTTGTTTTTTCCGGTAAATTCCGGCATTTTCGCAAATATTTCTGGCCTTTTCCAAACAAACCGGTGGTCATAATCCTAAAATTTCGGATTAAAAATCAATATTATAACGATTAATGTGGGTTTTATATTTGTTTATAAAACCACACTTTTTCCGGTGATTTATTAAATTTACGGAGAACCTCGGTAAGTTTTAATTCAAGATAAGGTATAACTGTGAAGACAAACTGTTCTGGAGTTATTGAGAAGGGCGGGGAATTTCCCATAGTTCTGGACAGCTCCTCAAACCCCCAGGCCTTATGTGGTTAATGATTAATGATTGTTGTACTCCTTTTTATTGCTTTGACTAGGATAAATAGATGCTCAGAAAAAATTAGATCCTCAGAAAAAATTAGATCCTCAAAAATCAAGATCGCAAATCCTAAGTCTACAAGGAATATGCAAATTATGCAGATATGTAGCCCCATCGAAATATGGTCAAATAATGCAATATATGGAGTATAATTATACCCAGAAACAGTAACCTGCTTGCGGATTAAGGATTAGAGGGGGCGGGAAAGAAACAGACCTACTTAAAGTAAATTATTATATTTACTTATATTTCCGCACCATCGTCAACCATTGTTAAAAAATTGACCATATATGGCATATTTGAGCCGGCTATAAATCGCCACATGCATACCCTCGCAGAGATCAAATTTGAAAGATTTGATCTTAGCTATTTATGTCCTTATTATTAAAAAGTGTTTTTAATGTTTAACCACAACCAACCCCCCTAGCAGCCAACATAGATTTGCATTTACTTGGCGTAACTTTCTCTTCCAACTCACGTTAGTAATTCTACCAAAAGTGCATATTATGCACTAAAAGCTCCTGAAGCTGCTAAAAAGATTCACATCTTATCACTTAAGAAAGAGTTTAGCTGAATCACTCGTTACAAGCAAGTTGGACTATGGAAGTGAAGTACTCAACAACATGTCAAGTTATTTAGTAAAAGCAACGGGCTCAAAACGATGGTGCCAATCAAAGAAAGGATTGAATTCTCTCTGACAAGATTGGCATTTAAATCTCTGAATTATGAATCATGGCTAAAATACTATTAACAATTGTACAACCGAGAGAAAGGAATCTAATATCGAATATAACCAACACTGCTACAATTGAGTTAAAACCAATCTCCCAGCAACATTTGAATATTCAGCATCTCAAGAATTTAATCAGCTTCATGGCCGTCTTTCTTCTATCAGAAGATAAGTTGTTTTCTGGGTCTTTAAGCACAATTTTTCATTTTTTTTAGCACTCAACGCAGATGACTACAATAGTAGCTCTCAGCAGGTGATTATTGATACTGACATTCATTTTTACAGTTTTTATTATTTTTTGTTCTCGCAATTAAATGGTTTAGATGATATCTGCAACAGTTAAGATTTCACTAATGATTTTAGAATTTCATCTAACTGCTCTAAATATTTTACTGTTAGTCTTGTAGATAGTTTATAATTTCACTTATTCTAAATGTAATCTCTAGAAACGACCTCATGATTGTAAATGTAAAACGAATTTGATATTCTAACAAATCTTTTTATATCCTTTGACAATTGCGGATGGATAAGCCAAATTTTAGTGGTAACATATTAAGTATGTGCTTACAAGTTAACTTCTTGCCTTCTATTCTAACTTATAGTCTCTATACTAATTTTCTAGAATGATATTGATGATGATTCCGCACTGCAGATTGACTGCAGTATGGAAGTTATGAATACGGAATCTGAGTCAGAGAGCAGTCTTACAATTCCAGTTTTGGTATGTATGCAATGTTTACGTCTGAGTCATTCCTTATTACCATGTTACTGACTTCTACGGTCTTCTCTTCCTTAACTTAATTTGCATTGATTTTACTACACCTGTCTAAAATCGAAAATTGGAGATGCTGCTAGAATAATATTCTCTTATAGTAGTTGTGCATAGGTTTCATATTGCATTGGTTAAAACTTAGGCGTATAAAACTACCGTATCCTCTACTTTACTGAACTCGCAATTACTTACGTTGCTTAATTACTTTATATTATGAAAACTAGACACCATGTTTTGCTTTGTGCACGATTTCGCCTAAGCCTTCGCATTTATCCCTGGGGTAGGTAGTATGTTATAGTAAATTTGCTAATAGAATGTTTTTAATATCATAGGCGACATCAAAAATGGCCGAAGAAAAACTTTGTTTTGAGGAAGGTACGTATAAATTCCAGATCTTAGCTTCGAAGGGTTTTATAGTATTATTTGCTTGTTTTACAGTAGATTCTGAGGGAGGTCTTTTTATTGTATCTTGTTTTAGGTCACTGTTTGACCAGATGATGCGAAAACGAAATATTTCTGTTTCGCTATTTATTCATTTCATTCACATTACTTTTCAATTTATTTATTATTCCCTTAGACAGTGTGTAAAAATGAATCACACAAAACTGTGGCAAAATATATCCCTCTATACATCTTATTCCATTCTGAGATACTGAATTCTGCAGGATGGATTAGTTGTTTAGCTTTTTCCTCCTATACTCTGTTCCTTTCCATTTCAGGAAATAGGACACTCCAAAACAAATAGCACAAAACCTAAAAGAAAGTCAAAAAAAAGCCACACCGCTCTTGTCTGTTTTGCAAGATATTTAACTCCGCTGTAAGCAGACACATCACAAAAGTCTAACGAAGAAGTTAAAGATGCTCTGGCTAAACCTAGAAGAGAGAGATTAAGAATTTTCCAAGAATTCAAAAAAACGGGGAATTAAAATATATAACCAGTCCAAACTAAAAGAAGAAAATGTAAAACTTCTCAGAGAGCGCAAACCTAAAAAACCCTTATGTATTGGTTATACATCATTGCTGATGTGTTCCTTGTGTAAGGGTTTTTATTCTCGTTCTTATTTCCATCGACACAAACGAATATGTGGCGAAGCGTCACCTCCTGCAGGGTTAACATTTATGAAATCGCCATCCACAGAGTGCTCAGAAGATTTCCAAGAACATATTTTGGGAAAATTGAGGATGGATGAAGTGGGGGAAATTTGTCGTTCTGATAAAGCAATTCTTCAGTTCGGCAAGATGCAATACGACAAAATAAAACGTCGTTTTGAGAAGCAAGTGGAGGTCAGAAAGTCTGTAAGATCAGACATGAGAAGACTGACCACATTGTTTAAACGTTTTAATAAGTGCCAAGAGGTAAAGAAAAGATTTTGCGACTCAACAGCCATGCTACGAAGGGAGAACTTTATTCATTTACGTACTGCGATAGAAGATCTATGTACAAATGAAGATCAAACGCTAAAAGCAAGCCTACAATCTGCTTTGTATTACCTTATTAAAGGTCTTTGCAAGTGTGTTAAAGCGACGTTCCTTATCGGGAACGATGATAATTCAGCTAAAACCATAGATGACTTTGAAACAATACTGGAAGTAACAAAAGATAGCATTTTCGGAGAAGCTAACCAACAAATACACAAGCAACGCCAAATTAAGTTACGAAAACCTGCCCAACAGCCTCTGGAGGAAGACATAGAAATTTTCCGAAAACACATATTTTCTCAAATGACAAAGTTAACTGAGAACTTGAATTTTATTGATAGTTCAACTTTCATTCAAATCCGAGATTGTGCTTGTGCCCGATTCACACTCTTTAATGCTAGTCGTGGCGGAGAGCCAACAAGATTATTGCTCATTATTGCTTATTGATGATCCAATAGAGAAAAAATTACTACGCAAGTTAATGATTACCTATCAGTCTGGAAAAGGAAATTACAAACTTGTGCCAGTCCTTATTCCCGAAGATACTAAGAAGGTTCTTACTGTCTTAGTTGACGTCAACATTCGGAAAGATGTTGGTGTTTTTTCAGGAAATTAATATGTTTTCCCAAGCACCCAAGGCTCTAATACACATGCATCTGGGTAGCATGTCATCAAGAACATTGTAAACAAGTTAGATTTACGCACAAATAAACTCATCACAGCTACGAAACAAAGACACAGAGTATCAACATTATATGCTGCATTAGAACTCCCTGAAACAGAAAGGGCTGCGTTTTTTGAACATATGGGTCATTCAAAAGATACAAATACGGATATTTATCAAGCACCGCCTGCAATAAAAGAAATTGTCAAAGTTGGTCGTTATTTAACTGGAATTGATGCAGGTATGTTTTCTGTAGTGTACAAAAATATGTGGTATTATTGTTATTTTATTGAATTTGCCCCCAACCCCCAAAAAAAAATTTGGAAAGTGGGGGGGGGGTACCAATTTTTAGATATTAACGGGGGATTGGCAAAAAGGGGGATGATCTAAAAAGGAGAGGGGGACTCTCACACTGTGTACATACGACTTAAAATTGTAATATGAGTTGATAGCTATGGAACTTTGCTCATTGGAGGTAAATATTTGATTGATGTATTGATTGTTGTATTTATTCTCAGTGACAAATGGAATTGCAGAATGGAATTAGTGTAGAATTTCTGAAAGAAGATGCTTAATATGTCGACTCTATTAAAACTAAAGTAAGCGCTGATCATTTTGACGCTTGTTAGCCATTTAATTTGTGTATTATTATAACCTTGATTATAAACCAGTTTGATAATTATTCACAAATCCCTAACTAACTAGCACCAATGGAAACAAGAAATGGAACAGATGATGATGAATCGGACGATGGTGATGCTGCTGATGCAGATGAATCTGACGTAATTGATGTGCACGGTAAATAACCCTTAAATAATTTCCCAGATATTCGTTCAATTGTTCTATATATTTTATTTTTCAATTTATTTTCACGGTTTGACTTGACCCTTGATTTTATCTGCTAATTTCTTACTTTATGTGCACTTGTTCGGGCGTGGTGGCAT
This sequence comes from Bougainvillia muscus, assembly GCA_032352715.1. Classification (NCBI taxonomy): domain Eukaryota; kingdom Metazoa; phylum Cnidaria; class Hydrozoa; order Anthoathecata; family Bougainvilliidae; genus Bougainvillia; species Bougainvillia muscus. Next base: position 12,593 of record JAUCNQ010186209.1, read on the forward strand.
GCGCCTGTAATCTTGTTACGAAGAGATCAAGATATTTGAATGGTGTGAGCTCATATACAAAATTAATTACGGTAGTCTACAAGTGTTAAAACACGTACAGACACATATCTAATCCGTAGGCCTATGGGGCTTGACTCGTTCTGAATTAGCTCAAAAATAACTACTACTAAAAAAGCACTCAAAGACACTTTTGTCGTTTATTTTGACTCAATAGAACGATATGTTTGTTAGAACAGCAACTAGACGCATTCAGCTAGACTAAATTCGATTTGAAGTAATGGCAAATTAAAATTTAAGGAAAAGTTGTAAACAACTATCGAATAAGGAATGGTTGGTATGAAGTTTCAGTGAAGCGTTCATGGTATTTTTATTTTTTTAGCCCAGACAAAACGTTAGGCCTAGAAGAATCCAAAGTCAGTTTTTTGTAAGAAAGTGGCTTTGCAATGTTTAAAATATAGTTTCTTATAGTACATGATTTCTAGTCATTTTTCAAGCAGTGCTGTCTATACCGTATTTCCTCTAATTATCCTGGTCCTTTCCTCAAATAAGCGCCCCTTAAGCTCTGCACTCTAATAAGTGCCCCTTCTAATAAAAGCTGCATCTACAGATGCGGCGCTTATTAGAAGCAATAGAAATAGATCATGCACGAAACATGATTGATTAATGAAATACAACATTCTCTCTACTTATATTGCAATTTTAACATAATTTACATGCTCCACTGTCTTCAGGAAATATTTTGAATGTAAATTTTTACTATGACGTTGTTTCGTACAACAACTTTGTTGAAAAAAATATTTTTTCCGCTTCTCAAGTTTTGAGAAAACTTTTATAAGTACCGCTCTCTTTTAAGCGCCGCCTTTTAATAATTGCCGGGGTCTTGGACTCGAAAATTAAATAAGTGGCAGAGGCGCTAATTAGAGGAAATCCAGTATATTAGCTGGGTTCCAACCTCCGCAATTTTCTTAACTTCTCCGATATACGATGTTTGCATACTTGGCCGGATGCAACAATTTTATATTTTACAGAAGGAGCTTTTATTAACCATTTACAAGGTTCTTGTGTTGATTATGTCGACTCTATTAAAACTCAAGTGAGCGCTGCTTTTTTGTTTAATCCAAATCATTTTTTGACGCTTGTTAGCCATTTGATTGTGTATTATTATAACCTTGATTATAACCTTTTTTGATAATTTTTCATCGATCCCTAATATTTGCCTTACTTACCAGCACCAATGGAAACAACAGATGGAACAGATGATGATGAATCTGACGATGGTGATGCTGCTGACGCAGATGAATATGACGTAATTGATGTACACGGTAAATTACATAATTTCCCAGATACTGAAATGCGAAAAGAAATCATTCTAGGTTAAATAGAAAATTGTAAATGTTAAATGGCATACTTTGTTTAATTGTTCTATATCTTTTTTTTTTTAATTTATTTTCACGGTTTGACAATAAATAAACGTTCTACCTACAAGTAAAAACTACTGAAATACTAATACTGGTTTGATAAGTCAGTTGTCAAAACTATTTTCCCTTAACCCTATTGTGCATGGGGGGGCAAAGGTTACACGTAGGCATGGGGGGGGGGTAAATTTACCCCCCCTACCTAAAATCTGATACGAAGATGCTATTGAGTTAAAACTTGGCACATATGTTCCTTGTAATAAGAGGAACAAAATGACCCAAAAATTTTTTCAAAATGGCCGCCATTTGGTGATGACGTCATCAAATATTTGAAAATTTTCCAGCTTTTTGTTAAAATATGACAAATTTTCAAATTTCAATCACAAAATATTTATAACAGATTTTAATATTCTGTTTTCGTTGTGTGAAAGCCAGTACCCAGAAGATTCTTATTTCAAATTTTTATTTCAAGTTACTATGATATTTCGAGTCAGAATGGCGCGCCAAAGTTGACAAAAAATTCCCCAAAATCCAAAAATGCGTTAGTACGTCATAAAATGACTTCATCATAAAATGACGCCATAAAAAATATTTAAATTGAAAGATGTTATTAATTTGAAGATATTGTATAAGTTTGAAG
>JAUCNQ010186320.1:0-14645 GCA_032352715.1 Bougainvillia muscus
GAACTGTCATGGCTTCTGTGATTGGTTAAATTTTAAAAATTTAACCAATCACAGAAGCCATGACAGTTCATTTCGCCCGCAACGACTTTCCATGTAAACGTGTTCTAAGTAATATAGACCAAAGTGGCTGCCAATCGGACACTGCCCCTTGTATTATGATTGGTGAAAGTTCCACTTTTATGTAAAATAATCCTAAAAATGTCCAGTTTTCACTGGGTATTTCTACGGCGTTTTTACATTAATATTGCCCCTATACAACTGATCGGGCACTGCCCCAAAACTTCAGATAAGACCCTGATTATCACAAAGTAATTGAAAAAGAATATCTTTCGCTCTTTTTATTTAATTGCTTATAAAACGATAATTCAGTGGAGGATTGACAGTTTGACCTTCTGTTAACATCGTCTAATCCACTATTAATAGAACATATGTTACCCATGTGACACTTTTGAGACGGCTTGCAGTCGGCAACAAGTTGCCACACAACTGACATCTTAAACATTGTTTAAAATTAAAGCAGTTTCTTTAGTCATCGTCTGAATTAAAATAAGTTGCCGCCAGAACGCCGACCTAAAATGACCATCTCTGGACGGCGTCTGATCGCCGAACTATCCGGAAGCTGCACAGGACAAAATTCGATCACCGACCTGAAATGACTATTTCGGACGGCGGCTGTTCGCCAAATTATCCAGACGCTGTCCAGGACATAATTTGAACGCCAACCTGAAATGACTATTTTGGACGGCGTCTGATCGCCGAGCTATCCAGACGCCGTCCAGACGCCGTCAAAACTATTCTAACAATGTATTTCTTGAATGAATAATTCTGAAAAGAAATTTACTGTGACGAAACGACTGCAATATAGGAACGCTAACATGCAGAAACTGCAAGATACGAACGCTAACTTGCAGAAACCGAAAGATACAAACGCTAACTTGCAGAAACTGAAAGATACAAACGCTAACTTGCAGAAATTGCAAGTTAAAAGCACTAACTTGCAGTACCCGCAAGAAACGAACAATATTAATTTAATTAATTTAAATCAGATAGAGGGTCATGTCTTAGAAAGGTATCTTAAGGTATTTATCCAATTTTATCAGTGGTAGAAAATATCGGCTCAGGAAGTACATTTTCGAGGGTTCAAGAGAGCTGAAATTAAAAAAAATAATTGGTCGGAGCCAACCATGGTAGCGCCTTCGAAAGTCACTGTATCTCAGCCCTCTCAACCTTGGATTCTGGCTCACTTCAAGGTGTTACAGGTGCCATTCAGTGGTCATCACATTAAAAAAACATGTGGCAAAATGTGAAAAAATCCCCGTAAAGCTGGGGGGATGACAGTTTCTTAGTAAGGGGGCCGAGAAAGGGGATGAGCTACAAAGAGGGATCATAGCCCTCTGCACACTATGCATAAAAAACTTGGCAAAAAGATCATTGATACATTATACAATGTAAAATAGCATAAAATCTTGATATTTTTATGTTTTCAAATTTACATAGATAGTCGAAGCAATAAAAGTGAGAACAAAATGGATAAAAGACCAACTATCATTTTTTAAAATAATTTTTTTTTTTACTAAAAATAATAAATAACACCTATGCGCTATGACAGCTAAAATGTCTATAAAACTGCACTACCTTCTAATAGCTATCGACATATATTAAACTTTCTAATATGCCAGATACTATCTGCTTTAGCCATGCAATGGCAGATCCAGCCCTAGTCAGAGTAACACGAGGAAGAACTAAAAGTTTTAATTCTTAGTACCCTTCTGTAGCTGATGGGTCATAAGAGAACCATCAGCATACAGAAAGCTATTAGAATTAATCACTTTGAGCATGCTGTGACTAGGTAAAAGCGTGTCCGGAGTCCGCCTCTGTCGTGGGCATCTCAGATTATGGATCCAGTGAATTTCATAATCATATCAATGATGCACTATAGCCACAATCTGGAATGCTGGATGATGAAAATCTTAAAAAGCTACTTCCATAATGTTAGCAAAGAACGATAATTATACGCGTAAAGACCGATTTACTTGCTGTGTTCAATGTCTACTATTATGCTAGACTGCTGGGTAATAATTAATAAATGTCCAGGAATGCTATTATAGATCTAAATGATTCCAAAATCAATTTGTAATTCGATGCAAACTTAATTACCGTGACAAGAATAAAAGCTTGGCGTCTGGACGGCGACTAAGTCAAAGTTAAGCTTCTGGACGGCGACCAAATCAAAGTTAAGCGTCTGGCGACTAAAGAAAAGTTTGGCTTCTGAACGGCTGCCACAATGTTTATGCTTTTATTCTTTGCTTTGGTAGCAGATCAGTCGGCTTCAATTTTTAACATCGATAATGACGCCGTTTTTACTACTTTGCTACTCTTTACTCCCTTTCCATGTCATTTTAATTCAATAAAACGAAGAGTTTAACATGTGAGGGTTAGGAAGCGAACTCGCTTGAGTACAGTAATGTGCTATGGGGTACAAAAACTTCTCACGCAGAGAATTTCTTTGTATGCACAGTGACACCTCTTCTAAATTTAAAATAAAATGATTTGTGAAACAAAATTTTAAGACGACACCGTCCACAACAGAGGCGAACTCAGGACACGGTTTTACCTAGTCACAGCACTGTAATGGAGATTCAAAGCATACTCAAAGTGATTAATGCTAATAGCTTTCTGTATGAAGATGGGTCTCTTAGACCCATCTTCAGACAGAAGGCTATTAAGAATTAAAACGTTTAGCTCTTCCCTGTGTTGTTTCGACTAGGACTGGATCCACCACTGCACAAAATTCGTATCGCTATACGAGCCATTTTAATCACAGAAGAAGTGTTATTGTGCATATACTATGTATGGACAAAAACACTCCTTCTGTATAAACATTAATACGAATTTCCATACGAATTTTGTGCATGGTTCCTAACACTCTATCGAACTTTAAATATTCAAATATCGTTTGAGAAAGTGGAGTCTCACTAAAATAGCTTGCTGTTGTTCCTATTAGTAATAAATTGATCCTTGAGATTCACTCCAACTTTTTCTCAACATTCACAGTAAAAATCTTAACACAACTCTTCTTTTTTTAAGTAGTTTTAGTAAAAAATACATTCTGACAATATTCATGAGAGACGAGAATGTTTTTTTCTATCAAATATTTATAACAAAGATACTATAATATATCTTAGACGAGATGATCATAAATTAATAAGAAGGAAGAAAAAAACTGTAGAAAAATGATCAACTTCAAAAAGAAAGGTGAATACTTATGCTGTGAGGGACCGTCCACAAAATTCGTATATATTAAGTTTCACACAGAAGGAGTGTCTTTATGCAGAAGGAGTGTCTTTATTCTGTGATAAATTGGTACGAATTGTGATACGAGTTTTCAATTAATGGGTAGGCTAATTCTTTTCTCGATATAAATTCATGTATATTATAACCCACCTAAGTTTCTTAAAACAATCCTTTAACTACCCTTTAAATTTTTATTCCGAACGGAAGAGAGGGTAGGGTTACATGTGTTGAACCCATTTTTATCTCAAACCACACCATTATCATATTACATAGAAGAAGGGTTTTTATACATATTTTGCCTTGTGTATATTGTATTACATTGTACACAAGGCAAGAATAATGTTTCAGGTGTCTCATGAGTAAAGGACAGCATATGATGATTCAAACATAGTGGATTGGCAGTAAATCTATTTAAAGAAAAACACAAAGAACAAACTGTCTCCTCCCAAAGCCTTTATAAAGAAATTAAATGTAACTTAGGATCGGAATAACTCATTGGACGATTATTATTTATCTTTTAATATATCATCATCCGATCAGGTATGTCATCATCACCCAATCACATGTTGAATGTCATAAGTAAAAAAAGAAACAGAAAAAATCAGCTTAATAATGACTACTGGATTTTTGTTTGAATAAATAATTATTGAATATATTTTTTGTTGGATTCCATGACAACAAATATTATATACATTATCTATATGGTAACAAATAAAAACGTTTGGACATAAACGTGTGCAAAACGTTCGGACATATATATATACAGGGTCTACTCTCGAGTAATACAACCAGATATTACAAGGGCTACTTTATACAAGAGGAAACTTTAAGTTTAAAGAGCAGGTCTAATTTCTAATTACATGAGTGTTTAACTTGCCTAACGCAAGGTGGGTTTCCACTTAAGAAATTTGCTTCGCGTAGCGTATAACTCCCTGCTTAACGCATGTGCAGATTAATTTTCAGCTATGAAAATTAATCTACGCATGCGCTCAGCGGAGAATTGTACGCGACGCGGAGCAAATTTCTTGAGTGGAAATCCATATTTAGGGTTTATCTACACGATTTTAAGAGCTCGTCAACAACACTGCTCTTTTCTAAAATCACAAAAAAGTCAATTTCCCTACGGGATTATTAAATTATGATTGTTTTATTTATTCATTTATTTATTTATAACGAATATTTATACAGGATTACGATTTCAACAAATTTCTACATGTTGCATTAGGGGTCGTGGTGTTTTTAATAAAAGGTTAAAATAAGTAAAATTTAAAATTAAGCAGAAATAAAGAAAGAAAGGCACTTGAACATGGGAACTAAGAAACATTAGACTGATTAGTACTGTCAGGGACTGCAATAAAAAAAAGAAGTAAAAAGCACTTGACATGATATAAGTGATAGAAAAAAGAAAAACACATGCTTAGATTTTTGAGTACTGGTTACAAAAACCTCTTCTCCAAACGAATAACGTCAAAATAAAACAGAAATACACAATTACACCAACCAAAAGTGTGCATTCTGGTGCCGAGACAATGCATAAAATACGACCGATACAACCAATCCTGCACTCGACAAGGATATCTGATCTGTCTCAGAGATGAAAGGTTTGCTTTTAGTCAAGAGAGATGGTTGTGGATTGTAGAATAGTCAAAAAATGAAGTTTTGATAGGTTAGCTACTTTTCTATTAGCTTTGTTCGTAAGCCTATTACATACAAGCCTTATTTTTTATTTATTTAGATCAAACGAATATTTATGCAGGATAACCAATTCAAAATTTTATATGTAATTGAATATATAGGTAATTAATTTACAGTTTTGCCCCTCAAACTTATAAAGCAAGTTCTTTTTACTGCATCCAAATTCTACAAAGTCGTCAAAATTGTTAAACAAGCAACGTCTTTAACATTGCCGTAGATTTAACAGATTTTTGACGCAGAAAAAAATGCTTGTTATACATACATTTCAAGCGTCCTTGTTCTTCTAGTCATTCTTTGTAATGGTGTCTGTAGAACAGACTGATGCGATGATTCTGGATTCCATTGAGATTTTTCTAAACAAAAGTGTGGAGAAATAAGCCTATGTTGTTGTGGGCAAAAATACTTTCCTGACAACAGCAAGCATGAAATGACAGTAAATTGTAATTATATCCCTTCCCAAAAATTCACTTTAATTCGCTCCGCAAATTCGCTTCATTTTCACCTCAGATGAAGTGTTGTTGTGGATACAAAGTATGCACAATAACACTTCATCTGAGATGAAATTGACAAGAATGAAGCGAATTAATTAAATTCCACTAGAAATTATTTGATATGCTGTGTGACTGCTGTATGAGTTAGTAAGCCCGAATTTATCTTCGAAAGTCAAAAGGAACCAAAGAATGGACACAAACCAAAATTGTATTGTAGCCATAACTTAGGTTTCGTCTCAAAAATTCGCTTCATTTTCACCTCAGATGAGATCATCTGAGATGAAAATTGACAGGAATGAAGCGAAGTTATAAAGCGAATTTTTGTGACGGTTCCTTAGCTACAGCTGTAATTACAAGGTTTTTGGTTAATATTGTAAAATTTGGTAACTTGTGTACTTAAAAGTCCAGGCCATGGATGAGACATAGAGAAGACATAACATTGGCCTTAAGTTGATACTTATCCAGGCTTTGACTTATTTAAGCCATACGTCTGTACAGAAAAAAACTAAGGGCTAAACATTGAAAAAATGGTTAGAATAAAATTTGAAAATTGGCAGAAAATAGATTACAAAATTAAGTTTACAAATATGTATATATGATAGAATTCTCAATAACAATTTATACGCATGTATAATTAATTTACAAGGCAGTCGTTCCTTTTAAAAAATAAAAGACGGTCTATCAGAACAATGTCTACACAAGGTGTGAACGTGTCAACAACGTTGCATTTAACAACATGCTGTTATTATTTTATTTTTACTTCAGTATTGAATTACTTCAGTGAATTAATTTTTGGTGGGAAAACTTTCGGTGATAGTTTTTAAGATTTCAGTGCGAATTTCGGTGAAAACTTAAAAGATTTCAGTGTAAAAAAAATATTATAAAACATTGATAATTTGTGCAGAAAACGTACCATAACACTTGGATTTTTTTTTAATTTTTTGATTTTTTTTAAAGTATATAGTCGCTCGTATATAGTCGTGGTCATAAGACCCCTGGTAAAGAGCTACTGAAGAATTCAGACGGCAGAAAGATAGTGATGGACATTACATTTAAAGGTTATATTCAGAACGACAGCAAGAGTGTGGAAAAGAATTCTATAGATGAGAGGTACAAGGAAAGAAGCTGTCACTGTACAGTTCCTTAAAGCAATAAGGTTTTTGCACAGTAAACTGGTGTGAGACCTGCAAGACACACAAGTAGATCGGTGGAAAGTTTTTAAAGGAGGAATAAGTGTAGAAAGTTCAGCTGATCAACGACCATGGAAGTATTTATAGAAAAGAGACAAAGAGGCAACATTTCGACGATATGATAACGAGTTTTGATGAAAGATGTTGTCCTATGGCATTACAAATACGGCATTGTATACGATCCAACAGATTAAGACAGTCAGATGGAGCACCAGCCCAGATGTGACAACAATACTGCATGCATGGACGAATAGTGGATTTGAAAGATACAATTCAATGTGAGTCCGCCAAGAAAAGTCTTTGGACAGAGTTATACCAAGGAGACTTAGCCACTTCTTACCCCATTCAGAAGCAGAACGAAGATCATAATTCTAGGTCAGCTGCCATCTCGACCTTGTCGAACAGTTCAGCAGATTTAACCAGGCAAGAGTAGATTCCTAACTTGGTGTCTTGAGAGTCAAATGAAGATAACCCTATATTTAGAACAAAGAGAATTCATTGGGGAACATGGTGTCATCCTGGGACTAAAAAATGGAAAATGTAGGATTGTATATGTACAACACCTTGGGTCGCAAGATTGCTACTAAATGTAGAGTATATCCCTCTCATTTGTTTGACACACATCACCGATTACTTGCTATTTGGACATTAGATTCCTGTCATCAAAAAAACTTTTGAAATTTGAGCTAAGCAGAATGAAGCAACAAGAGCTACTACCTAGAGTAGATTACAGTACTCTCAGAGACAACAAGGAGATTGAAGAAAGTTTGACAAAAGAACTGGATACAGCAATTAGAAAGGCAATAGATACGATATATGAAGACGTCAATGATGTAAATGATATAATAACAAGTACTGTGAATGCATCCGTAACACAAATATGTCCAATCATTGAGAAGAGAGAGTTATGGGAAGAGGAACAATTGAATATAATTGTATCAAGGTTAAAGAAGTGTTCAAATAATTCAGTGGAAACATGTTTGCGAAAAAGAATAAAAAAACACACGATTGAAAAATGAGTATCATGGTGAACTGGGCAAGAGAACTTGAATACAGTTGCTGAAGCTCGTGATGTAGAGAAAAAATTCTCAATGGCGAAAAAATTTACCACAAATAAGACCAGCACTAAACTGGCAATCTCCAATAAGGAATTAAAGCTGCATTTTGCGGATCACTTCGCCTTTTTACGCAAGCTTCCAACTGCACCTGAGATTGAACATCCTGAAGATTATTAGCATCTAAAAGATGGACATAGTAGTAAAATCGATGAAAGTGTACCAACGAAAGAAGAAGTCAAAGGTGTGCTCAAGATCTTTAAAAATAACAAAAGCTCTGTCACGATAGAATGAAAACTGAAAGTCTTAAGTATAATGATAGCAAGCAACTAATAACAGTCATTTCGTTGCTTATGACACTTATTTGGACACCAGTAAACGTACCTAGTTCCTGGCTGCATGCTATTATTACTTGTATATGCAAGAAAGGAATGAAAACGCTTGCAGCACACTACAGTGGTCTCTCCATTGGCGCTAATATGAGTCGCATCCTTGCAAAGATCATAATAGGACGACTAAAAAATTCGAGTGAAAAGGACAACATCAAAGCACAATATGGCTTTTGTCAAAACTGCACAACATCAGATGGGATATTCGTAATGAGAAATGTCTTAGAAAAATATGGTGGGACACTGATAGCAGTATACATAGATCTCACTACTGCATACGATCATGTTCCGAGATAACTTCCTGTTCAAAGTTTTAACTATTAGAACTGGAGCAAGCCACCTGATATTACCATCCTTCAAAAGATGTATGAAGGAACAACTGCATCTATACAAGGATGAATGAAAGGTTTGATGTGTAAGTTGGTTGTAGACAAGGTATTCAGGAATCACCTTGTTTATTCAATTATTATTTTGATTACGTCTTAAAAGTTGCGGATGGGGAATTGAATTTGACTTCAATATGACACACTTGTGCTCCAACAGAAAACAAAGAAGTAATGGACGATTGCATGGTACAAAACTCATTCGTTAGATTTTGTATACATATGACGTGGTTATATGACTGCTAAACATTATATAAATAATACCTGCAAGAGATTTGGACTAAGCATTTCATTCAAAAAGACATTCAAGAAAGATTTGACAATGAGAGTCCAGACAAAAAAGAAACTATTTTTAGCGTTGACGGAAATGTTATCACTAATGTTGCTGAATTTGTTTACTTGAATAAAGTTATATCAAACAATTTTAAGTCTTCGTCTGTAGCACAACAGATGGCCAAAGCTGTGGCAAAGTTAATAAACTGAGGTGAGACAAGTGTTAACTGACTACAATGTCAACATGGGAACAAGGAAGAAAGTGGTCGACGCTTGTGTTCGATCATGACTCACATATAATCGTGTTCAAGCATGGCTCCCTTACGAAATCCAATTGAGGAAATTGGAGACATGTGGTTCCTATGTCTTGGAAATATGGTTAAAGGAGAATGGCGGAGACAAAATGCTGATCAAGGAGACTACAAGTATGTGTATACTAACAAAGAAATCGAAGGCATTGTTGGAACCTGTCCTCTAAAAAACTTTTGTGTTTTTAAAATCTTAAGTGCATTGCGCACCTGTGTCGAGCAGGGAACACAACGTATACCAAGAGGTTATTGTTTGCTACGCCTATAAGAAAATTCACAGAGGCCCGTGGCTAAAACATGCCAAGCTACTAGGTGTATCTGTTGAACAAGAAATGAAAAGTTTGACACAAAATAAACATGATTTCGCAAAGTTGGCTAATGAAAGAACTAATTTACCTCTTCTGTTTCAATGAGACTGGAGGATACAACAGGAACAGGTACAGGTAGCAAAGTTGGCTAATGAAAGAACTAATCTACCTCTTCTGTTTCAATGAGACTGGAGGATACAACAGGTACAGGTAGGTACAAGTAAGAGCTGATCAGTTCTAGGTAGAAAATCAGGAAGTAGATGGCCGCAGTCAAAACTGAAGAAGTTAGCAAAGAGTTCAGCCTTGTCCTTAGATGACGCCAAAACTCCTGGTCGGTTAGGGATCTTATGAAGCTCCAACAGGTAGTAATCAGCTAAAATAAGTATCTCTGCACGACTAGGCCCTATCGCCCATGCAGAATACTGGTTATCTTACAAAACTTTGATAAAAGCAAATCTTATAAAGTTTTGATAAAAGCACCATTAACGTATATAAAATGTATGTTTTTAACTGAACAACATCTTTATAGTTTTATAGTAAAAACAACCTACTTACTGTGCTAACGAACCAGGAAAATGAAGATTTAGAGAAAAAATAAAAATATACTTCTTTTGTGTTTGAAAATTTGGGGGAGAAAAAAGTTTGGTTTCCAAAACATTTGGTGTGAACATTTTTAGGTTGCCATCACCAAAATTAAATCAATCCAAATTTTCTCGGTACTTAATTATTTAGTAGTTGATTTACCATCAAAGGTTCTTTTGAAGTAACAAGAAATTGATCTTCGTTGATTGGTTGACTGAAGATTGTTTTGATTTTCAATTTGTATTTCTTACTGGCAATCAGGCAGAAAATTTCATGTGTTCCAAAATTTCAGTGGTTTGTTGGATAAAAAATAAGAATTTCAGGTGGTGGGAAGCATGGTCAATTCATTGTAGAGAGGAACTTCTTTAATTTTATCACTATCACTCCGATAACCACACACATTAATGTATAGGTTACAAACTTTAAAATGTATGTCTATCTAACACAGCTGATTCCAAGAGGAAAATATTTTGTACCCATGTACACAGAAATTTCAGTGTGGGGAATGACTGGCGTAAAAAAAATCACTAAGGGTGATTGCTTAGTTTAAGCTAATCAGAGGCGACCAATCAATAATTCATTTGTGGGCGCTAGATAGATGAAACTATGCAGCAAAAGTAAGAATATCGAGAAAAAACGTGTATAAAATTACTGAAACATTTCCTACTCTTTCAAAGATTTGTCAAGCATATTCAGGCCTTTGAAAAATTACATCCTGATAAGCAGCGCTCACCACAAAAAAATCATCTTTTGTCATTTTTGTTCATGGCCATCCTAACTAAATTTAACATGCAATTTTTGTATTCAAAGTGATTTACTTTAAGAAAATCGTGTGCAAATCACACTGGTTAAGTTAGTAGTTAATAAGGGCAATTTTTTTGTAAAAAGTCCTAAAATTACCTATATAATTTCTTTGAAAACTAGATATTTTTAAGACCAGTTACATAAAAAGGTCAATTTCTTCATCAATGGACCTGCAAATACAAACAAGGAAAATGATAAAAAAGTAACAGAGTGAAGATGATAAGAAGGTTCATTACTCTTGACCAAGTCAAGCTATTGTAAATCCCTTTGGTGTGCTGTGAGTATGTGTTCAGGCATTTATCCAAGCACTTTTTACGTCCGGTATACGGACATAAAAACTCAATCTTGAATTGATTTTTGAAACTGAAACTTTCCAAGTAAATTTTTTTTTAATAAGAAAATAAAAATATTGGTCATTTCATTGGTGTAAGCTTCCAGGGGCTTCGCTCCTGGTCCTCACCAGGGGGGATAACAGCGTCCCCTGGACCCCCAGCTGTAATTGCAACACGCTGTCTCATTTATTACTAAAACTCAATCTTCTTTGTCAAAAACGGCCATTGATAAAAGTGCTTGGATAAATGCCTGGTGTTTCAACAAACCCATTTTGCAGGTTTTTTAGGCTCAAACAAGAGGAGGGATAAAATTGTAACAGATTAAAGTTTGATTATGTCCGGCTGTATGTCTTATCTTTATTTGCCCATTGAACAAAGGTTGAAAAAGATAGGGGGACTACAGTGCTCCTAAAATTGTCAGTTAAGTTTATATAAATATGTAACTTTGAATCTAGAAACTAATTCCATCAACTAACTGATAAATCTGTAACAGATCAAAAGCTATTACAAGTGGTTACTTTCTTCTCCCTTTTTCTTGCACGATTATGTGTTACCTTGCTTGCTTATTCTTAATTTCAATACCCCCAAATTTTTTTTAGCTGGTTTAGTTACTGATTTATCCACATTTTGAGCAAAAATTAGTGTTGTAGACAAAAAAAATTATGAATTATATCAGAAAGTCACTTTTTGCATTTTTGCTGTGTTCACATCTTTGCCTATGTTTTTTGAACATGTCTCCATATCCATGAATGATCTTGAATTACCAGAGAGTTATTCCGTTCGTATGCATCACTTTCTCTAAGGACCTTTCCTGGAGAGGGTACATTGAATCCATTGCTGAATCAGCCTTGATGAAAGTTGGGTCTCTCATTCGTGCAAAGAAATATCTCAACAAAATAAACATCTTAGTTCCCAGTTTGTTTTTTTAAGTGAAGGTTTGGCTTACGTGAGACTACTTTCATTTATTTGTCGTGAAACTACTGCCGATCCTGAAATACGCTAGACAAGGCAACTATGTTGTTCATCCAAATTACAGATCTCCAAGCCGTTCTAATAAACTAGTATGGAATATATTACCCCCTGAAGCAGATAATATATCGTTGCTAAGGAAAATGGCCATGGTTGCTATCAGAAATTTTGAATTTCCTTACATATTTGAATTCTGTTTTTCAAGAAACGAAAGAATCTGGAAGCAGAAATGGTACCAGTAGGGTTGGTTTGTCTTTTATTAATGAAACAAAATAAACAACTTAGTTCCCAGTTTGTTTTTAAAGTGAAGGTTTGGTTATATATAATATTACATACATCAAAAACTTTTAAGTTCTTCATCGTAACAGAAGTGGATTAAGAACATGTTTATACTTAGTCACATCAATAAAACGGAGACCAAAAGTCATTAATTTTTAAGAATTAAAACTTTTAGTTTTTTGTCGTATTGCTCTGACTAAGGCTGGATCCGCCACTGATTAGCAACTTAATCTTGGACTGGCAATTTCTCATAGGATTTAGCTCGTAGGAATACATCAACTTTGTTTCCCTCAGAGAAATTCTGCTAGTCTCTTGAAATATTTAAGTTCTTTGAACGTAATTTCCTAGAAAATCACAATTAAATTTCTAATCTACAGCAAGACTGCGTCTGAGCGAGACTACAGCGTCTGTCAGAATGTTAATCACACATACGTTAACATTTTTGTGACTAAGTTTACTGGAGGATTGTTCAAGTGTGTATGAGCATTTATTTTGTCTACTGTACAAAAGGCATTAATAATTATTATATTATTAGGAGTTATTTAATGCCAGATTTTTCATCAATTTTGATTCACGTATAGCCGGCTAATGATTGGTGCGACTCTGAACCGCCATTTCTGACGGTAGTTCAAAGTCACTCCAGCAGCCATAAGACGACAGTTTATTTCATCTCAAAGAAAGCTGAACTACAGCCAAAATGCACGCTAAAAAGCTACTATAAAGGTACTATGTGCACAAAAGGTAAATATGTTTAAAAAAAGACAGGATTGAGAAGATTTTGATGGATACTTCTTCGAGCATGTGAAAAACAAAATTAACAAAATGAAATTCCTTTTAGGGAGTTCTCGGCGAAGAGTTTCGTCAATTGTAGATATGCCAGAATGCAAAGATGACTGAGAAGAATCACAAACCATGTAGTGATTCATCTTTTTCTGCTGGGTGTTTTGGGAAGCCACATGTTTTGATGGATTAAAGTTTGATTTAATACTGGATTAAGCAATATTTTGGTCTGATTTGCAGCGATCCAAGAGTTACAAATTCAGGAGATCGCAGGAATCAAATCGGGAGAGCAGGTTTTTGAGGTGATAAATCGGAAGTCTCCCCACAAAATCGTGAGTGTTAGCATGTCTGCAATTGACTTCATGCGAAAACAACCAAATTCAATAGTAGACATAGTGGGGAGCGAATGGATCACAACGCGATGTTTGAATGAACAAAAAATGAAAAATGGACACAACATAACAGCTTTTATTGGTAAGGAATTCGTATGTTCAAAGTCACCCCATCTTACGGTACTGTACATACACATGTTTGTACACATGATCCCCACATATTCGTAAAGATAAAATCTCTTCTAAAGTAAGATTAAGCTTAATATCTAAAGTAAGCTTTTATGGTTAGTGGACTGTTTTGAGTATGGTAAGTAGTCACACACAGAGTCACGGTCACATCTTTTTTTCTTTTTTACTTATATATTAAATCGAGTATGAGGAAAGCATTGGGAAATTTGCCACTTCCTGATGTGGAAATTATTTCCTGATGGGAAAATAAAAATTTGAAATTTCTTTTCTGTGGACGCTCCTTAAATTTTAGAGGAAAAAGCAATCGAGCAAGTTGACCAGCAAGCAAATTTAATCTGTCTGACCAGGGCTTTCCAAAATTCACCATGGAATTTGCTTTTTAAACAAAAAAATAAATAAATAGAATTAAATGAAGAGTTAAATAACATATATATTAAGAGTTTATCGTTCTAGAAATATAACTATTACCTTTAAGATTTTTTATTATTTTTAATAAAAAGTCATCGCAATTCGAAAGTTTAAGTTGGAAAAGAGGTAATATTCTTCTTTTGCCTCATTTAAAGAAAAATAAAGGAGCAACAACAACTTTAGCTAAGCTAATAAGCTTTAGGTTTTGCAATCTCAACCTGCTGAAATCTCTGCACTGAATTTAGGGACACGATCAGCTGAAAGCTCTGACGCCCCTATATATTGATTTTAGCTATTGGTATGCCATTCTTCATCTTCCATCAACAATTTGGAGCAACCAACCCTCCCATTACTTTCATCAATGTGTGGATTGTGCACTTCCCAATCGGGTAATATGTCATATAGCGTTTCTTCATTAGGCTGGCGTCTCAAATATATGGTGGTAGAGTAACCCTATTTTTGAATGTGTTATTTTTAGTTATTCTTCGTCACTGGTCTTCCGGCCAATCAGAAAGTGCTTCTTGTCATTTTGCTGCCATTTCGATTCTCTTTGCACACTGGCTCTGCCACAAAATGCGAATGCT
>JAUCNQ010186431.1:0-23957 GCA_032352715.1 Bougainvillia muscus
TGGAATGCAAGTAGCCTATATGCACAAAGGCTAATTCTACGTTGCCGTCGTAGGTTAGACTGTGCTTAAGCTCCCTATTATCGATATGAAGGTTTTCACTGTAATAAGCTCAGTAAGAAGTAAATAGTGGATATTACAACCCCAATCAGGGTTTTTACCTCCTTGGGGATGTTAATGATACGAGTTTTATCTCAGATTGACCGGGGTATAATCTGGAATAGATGGGCCGTGTCCTTTATCAGTTGAATAAGGTAAATGTTTATGTAAAAGACTCCTAAAAATACCAAGTTTTCTTTCACCTAGCATTTGTTCTTAAATATTTTTATTAAAGGTGCATCTACAGACATCAGGACAGAAATCGAAGGGGTTGTTACGTCTTGGTGTTGACGTTGTAAAGAATGATGGTATATTAGGTTTATATAATGGCATTAGTGCCTCAATTCTAAGACAGGTTAGTGTTCCGCGTACATTTAGCCTCGCAATTCTAAGACAGGTTAGTGTTCCTAAGCCTCTCAATCCTAAGACAGATTAGTGTTAACTGTGCAGCAAGCCACAATTCTAAGACAGGTTAGTGTTCCGTGTGTACAGTACAGAGATAAGAGCTTACGGATTGTTACGGATTTCTGGACGTTGTTATAAATCTCTTTCTCAGTTTGTGATTTCTTTTTACCCAAAAAAACCTTTGCAACATTACGTTTTAGGGTGTTATTTTTTATTTTTTGTGGATTTAAGAAAAATCTTCGGTATATTTTTTGTAAGAACACTCTCTTCTCTGACAGTAAGCCTCTTCTAAGATTAGGTTAGTGGTGCCGGTGGAGTAGGCCCCTCAATTCTAGGACAGGTCAGTCTTCCCTGTACAGTAGCCCTCTTAATTCTAATTTGATCTACTTTAAGGGCACAAAGTTTTACGGACACTAAGTTTCGCGAGGAAAAAAATTGCGAAATGTTTGGCTTTAACTTTTGCGAATTTGAGATTGTTGCTGAATTTCGCGGTAAATAAAAGGGTTGTTTTGCTTGAAAAATCTTTCCTGATAGGAAAAAATGACAACTTTTTTCAATGAGAATAAAACACTTTCATTAACAAAAATCACTTCCTTTCACTCATTTACTGCCTTTTGAAAACAATTTTGATCAAAAGTGCATAATTCAAGAAAAAAATTGAAAATTTCCTGTAAAAGACTTTCGCGAATTGATATTTAACGGCAGCCTGAAATTCGTGACGTCACTTCTATTTTCCGGACGATGGTAAATAAAAAATGTTAGGTGGTGAGTCAGGAAAAAATGAATTTCGTGAATTTAGAGACGTTTTGAGACTATCTAAAGAATAAAGTTTCACTAATTCTGTAAGTGCACAAAGTTTACAGAAAATTAAAAAAAAATGAACAGAAACGGTTAAGTAGAAAGAATTTTAGAGCCAAAAGTGTAACCAAAAGGACTCAAAATGTTAAGAGTAAATTAAGGTTCAAAAAGTATCCCGGTGCCTCTTAATCAGCTGATCTGGTACAAAATAAGTTTCAACATACCCCCAGGCTTTGATTCCTACAAAGAAATTCCAAGTAGTAATGCTTTATTTCAATTTTGAAGTAAGAATATAATCACATCAAACAACAACAAACTCTTCGCGTTTCACGTGTTATTGCTTCTCAATGATAAAAATACAGACATAAATTTTTCAAATGGAACGTTTCTTGCACAGAAACATGTATTCCGTAAACTCGTAAAATAATGTGATGTAAAATAACAATACTTTTTATTCGATTATGAAGATCAGCCGAATAATAATGCAAACTTCGAGAATGTATAAAGCTTTTAGATTTTCCTTTAGTTCAGTTGTCAGTTTCAAACAATATAACAACCAAAGAGAATTTAATTAAAGTTTGAATAAACAGAACACCTTTGCTTGATTGGGAGACTTTTACGTTATCAAAATATGATTGGTTTGTTCCACTTGATGCGCATGTGGAAAAGTCTTTCGTCATCACTTTTTTCAAAGAATGATTCTGTGGTCTCCGGTATGCCTGCCCTTTGGTAGCAATATTCAATACTTTGATAAACATTCAACTCAATCCCGATATATTCAATTCAATGTTTTTATTCAATTCAAACCTTATATACTCAATTCAATGTTTTTACTTAATCCATAGAAATAACCGTTCAATAACTGATACATTACGGGAATATGGGAGTTTTGAGGTGCCCATCGAGCATGCAGATGATGATGCTGATGATTTAATGATTGACAAGACAAGTGACAAGTTCAGAAAAATACATTTTGTCCGTATTTCCAACCTCGTACCCCAGGGTTTCTTGTCTCTTCCTTAGCCGGTTAAGACGAAGACGCAAGAGACCCTGGTACGAGGTTGCCGTATTTCCTCTAACTAGTACCCCGGCGTTATTTAATTTACGAGTTCTAGCCCCAGCGCTTATTAGAGGGCGGCACTTAACCTCTTCCAGAGAGGGCCTTTGGCTTTTTTTACTTTCTTTGATGGAATGCCGGGGACGACGTTGGGCGACCCTTAAAAGAGTTAATGTTCCTCAAAACAATAAAAGCAGAAATCGAGAACAAATCCTTCGGTCCTTTTGTTATATTACGGAGACACTTCACGCACTTGATATCTCAATCTATCTGTATCTCGAACTATTTACCGGTCTCTCGGGAGTCGACTGTACTTGTTGATGAATATGATCATCATCATCAAGACGATTAAGACATTTTTTTTTTTACTCTTAGAAAATAGAGTTATTACTTTTCCCCTCTGTCCCGAAATCCGCAAAAATAAAACCCGTAAATTTGTAGATTTTTGGCAAATGCGCAAAAAAGGCCCACAAATCACGATTTCTTTGTGCCCTGGAAACAATTGCTACTTTATAGAGGTACTTTGTATTCTTTTTCTAAGGGTTGATAAGGACAGATGCGTGCCTACATACTGTATTTAAATAATTCAATAAAATATAACAGTATTATGGGATCTGAGGGGAAGTTAGGAGATAAATCATCATAATCAAAGTTGTGTTTTATGTTAAGTTTAAAGTAGTAAGTTGGTCCTTCGTTGGTCGGACCGTTATCAGACTCACATGTAGCTTTAGCACCGAAAGTTCTGATATCTTAATACAAAACATGAAGGAACAAGCGGTATTTGACACGTACACAAGGAACTACAGTAAAGGAAACTCACCGCCTAACAATTTGTTTTACATAGTTCCTAATCCAACATCGTCCCAGGGCCTTGAGAACGAGGTTGTTCCTAACCGATACACGGTTATACCAACCTCAATCCCATGATTTCATTGCCTTTATTATTCAGGACGGCACAAAGAAGCTATGCGATCGAGGTTGACGGTTATACCACAAACTTTTAATTCACTACTACAACAAACTATGAGTGCACTCTGTACATACTAAAGTGCGGAACAGCCTACAACGACCTGCAACGATCTACAACGACCTACTATTATCATACATACCTTTTCGGAAGTGCTGAACGTCACCCTTTTGCGACTGCATGCGGAGGCCGAAAAATCCTAAGACTGCCAATTCACGAAAATAAATACCAGCGAAAATAAGTACCCTCTAAAGGTTCTTTTAAGGGAAGATATTTTTGCTTGTTGATCATTTTCGCGAAACTGTTCAAAAAAGCTCTTACGCGAAAATTTATTACCGCGAAAATTGCCAAACACGAAAATTAATTCCCGAGAAAACTTAAAATATTTTACCGTTCCTTTTACTGGATGCTTTTTTGTGGTATCAGCTCGCTCAATTGTAGTTTTTAATAATACGCTTTGGGGGAAACAAAGTTACAAAGTTATGCAATCGCATTATATTGGACGGATTACCTATTCTGTAACTTCAGATAAAAGCTTGTTGCGTGTACTCTTAGGTGCCAAATAAACTTCTCCCCTCCCCCGTTTATTATTTTTGAAAAAGATTTGGAGTTTACAAACTTAAGCAGTTAAGTATATAAAACCTTTTGAGTTCATGGTACTTGGTAAATGCACATCGACTGTTATTACCAGGAAGCACTAACTATGAACTGAATAATGAAATAGCCACATAACGATTTCCTAACCCCCCTCTAATAATAGATTTTCCAAAAATTTCTCACCCCCTGTTTATCCCCCCCCCCCCGTTAAATAGATTTTCCAAAAATTTCCCACCCCCTGTTTATTTTGACCCCCCGTTTATTTGGCACCTAAGAGTACCCTACTTGATAGACGATTGCAGTGAAGTCGACCTTGTACCCAGGATCTACATATATCCAAAAGCAAGAAACGACCGAAGTTAAGGAAACAACGTTGCACTTGAACAGCTCCACCTTGTACGAATCGAAAGTGGGGTGGAGAGGCTAGTTTATAACATAATTTAAATACTACATCTCGGTCGTTGTAAGTCGTTGTAGATCACTGTAGGTCGTTGTAGATCGATGTAGGTCGTTTCGCACTTTAGTATGTACGATATTTTTATGACAAATTCCCATTACTGCTATGATTTTGCGTGCCTAAAGCTTAAAGTGGTCGCTCATAAGGTCATAAGGCCACCACAAGGTAAAGGGCTACAGAATAATTCATAGGGATGAAAGATAGTGATGGACATTACACTTAAAGAGTTGGAGGTTATAGTCAAAAGGAAAGCAAGAGTGTGAAGGAAATACCATAGATGAGAGCTGCGAGAAATGAAGCTGTCACTGTACAGTTTCTTTAGGCAATAAGGGGTTTGCACAGTAAACTGATGAGACCTGCATGACAGACGAGTAGAGTGGTGGAAAGTTTCCAAAGGAGGAGTAAGTTTAGAGAGTTCCATCGAGCAACGATCATGGAAGTATTTACAGTAAAGAGACTAAGAGGCAACATTTCGTCGATGTGCTAACAAATCCAGTTTTTAGGAGAGATCTTGTCCTATTGCAGTACAAATACGACGTTGTATACGATCCAACAGTTAAGACAGTCAGATCGAGCACAATACTATATGCATGGACGAATAGTGGATTTAAAAAGATACAAAATACTCTCAGCAGTGAGATAGTTCCTTGCACGCAATAGAGAGCAAACTTTCATAGCAGCTGTTTTGGTTATTGATTCAATGTAAGTCCACCAAGAAATGTCTTTAGACAAAGATATACCAAGGAGACGGAAAGAATCACAAATTTGAACCATTCATAGAGATGGGAGGTAGGATTGGTTCCCTGAAGTTGTTTACCGAAAGAAGTTTAGTCTTCCAAGAGTTGAATGTCACCAGCAACTTCTTACCTCATTCAGTAGCAGAACGAATATCATATTCTAGGTCAGCTGTCATCTCATCTTTGTTGAACAGTTCTGCAGATTTATCCAGACAAGAGTACAGTGTTGAGTCATTGGCATATACAACGGATGTGATCAGGAAGATCGTTGATGAAAAGAAGAAAAATGGTAGGGCCAAGAACAGACCCTTTGGGAAGCCCAGCGTTGATAGAAAAACAAAAAGAGGATTGTCCAACCTTAATTTTACCATCATGACGAAAAGAGGAAATTATATCTAACATAGGACCTGTCACATTATAAGCCCGAAGCTTCCTGCATGGCAAACCTTATCAAATGCCTTTGAAATGTCAATGTCACCTTACTGATAACAGGAAGAAGACTAATTGGCCGATAATTACTAGGATTAGACCGATCGCTGCAGTTTTTAAAAACAGGAATCAAGGAAATTTCCATGAAGAAGGAAAACAAGATTTAGAGACACACTTCCTAAAGAGCCTGGATAGAATGGGTGACAATAACTGGAATACCATTAGGTCCAGTAGCTTTAGTCGGATCTAAACTCACTACAATGGCGGTGACTTTACCTGGAGTGATCTGAATGTCTTGTAAGAACTGATCAGTTCTAAATCTAAATCTAAAGTTAATCTTGAAATAAATTCTTGATAACACTTCTTTTGTTACATTTCTTAAATAGTTTTGCATTCATGTGTTTCCTTTAAATTGTAGGTATGTGTTTGAGCATGCACCAACCTTGGGCATCACTGTTAGTTTGTGGAATAAAACGGTAAGTAACAATTTCCTGTTGTTCAATGCTCCTTAATTCGATTCGTATTACGATCTTTCTTGGAAATCTATTGAAAACAGAACTGCCAAATTGTGCCCTTGCAGTTTTAGTTGCTGGTTGTGTCCAGTAATCTACTGATCAACATTGGATTTGGCATTACAAATGTATTCAAGCTTGTTGTACCTTATTTGAGTGTTTCTTTCATTGGATTAGGGACTTTGAATCCATTCGCTTTTAGTGTTATGTTATTGGCAGTAGCTTACAATATTTTGCCATTCTGTTACTGCTTCTTTCTACTATTATGGCTAGGTTTACAGCTGGATACCAATCATATTGTGGGTTGTGGCCTTACACGTCCACCAAGTTATTGCGTTCTTTATGCTGAAAGCCTTGTATAATAAAATAAAACAACCTGTCATAGGTAAATTTACTGTAAAACTCTAGAAAATTCGATGCGGTGATGCAGCCATTAGTTTGTAGCAAATTGAAATGATGAAACAACTTAATAACAACCTATACAAATATTTATTACGTACACAAAATTTGCCGAAAATTAGACACCCCTCCCCCCCCCCTCGTGATATATTGCATTTCACATGCGTACATACAACAGATGATAACCGACTCGTTGAGTGTTTGATTTTTGATTTTTTTTTTAAAGTTGTTGTTCATTACAAGGTCCTTAAACTACTACAAGGTAAAGTGCTACGAAAGAATTCAGATGGAAGAAAGGTAGTGATGTACATCACACTTAAAAAATTAGAGGTTGTATTCAGAACGAAAGAAAGAGTATGGAAGAGAATTCCATAGATAGAGGTACAAGGAAATACAGTTTCATGTACAGTTTCATGAAGCAATTAGGAGTTTGCACAGTGAACTGATTAGACTTGTATGACAGAGGAGTAGAGCGGTGGAAGGTTTTTAAAGGAGGAGTAAGTGTTGAAAGTTCAGCAACGACCATGGAAGTATTTATAGAAAAGAGAAAAAGAGGCGCCATTTCGAGGATCTGATAACAAATCAGTTTTGAGGAGAGATCTTGTCTTATGGCTTTACAAATACAATGTTGTATACGATCCAACATCGTTTCATTATAGGAGCATTTCCCTTCATATATAACACATGAAGCATGTTTTACTCTGTCCTTTAGGGGTAGCAAGGATCATGTTAGGAGCATGTCCCCCGTAAGCCACACAACAACAAACATTAAATTTAACACTAGTAACATGTTTCAGTTTTCTTACGAATTTTTTTATGTATTATTATGTCATAGCACCAAATGTTCATTTTGAGTAAGCAAGGTTTATCATGTCATAGACCTGATGATTTTGCGTTGGGCGACGTTTCAAGAGATCCTTCTCTCATCATCTGGCAATAAAAATGGGGAAAAATGTTGTTTATATACGAAAAAAGCGAAGTGAAAAATGTGTAATCAAAACCAATTAATAGCTACGTTAAGTGGGCGTGGGGTCGGTGAATGTGTGATCGAAGAATTAATTAACAACTTTCTAAGTAAGTGCGTCAGCTCGGCAAATGTGTGATGAAAAGTTAATTAATTAACATATTACTAAGTATGAGATGGATCGGCAAGTGTGTGATCGAGAAAATAGCATTTGCATGCAAAAGTACTATAAACTTTTTCCGCCAAAACTTCAATGAATGGAAGTTCCCTAAGTGCATGACTTAATCCCTTGCTAGCGTTTAGTTAAAGTAGGAGTCCGTATCTCTGGTAGTTTATAGGAAATGCTGTTTATGTGATTTCTATCGTAGAGAGAATGGACAGACTATTTAATTTTCCGTGAATTCCAGTTTGCCTCCCGATCGATGACTCTCGATCCCGATCGAAGACCAAATGTTCAGTTGAGACAAGCGAGATAGACTGTTTGTGTTGTCAAGTAGTTTCTACAATAAGTGAAGAACAATTTTGTGGAAAAGAGTGCATTACTCTTAGCGATGAATTAAAGACTATATGTCTAAATAAAGCAGTTTTAAAAAACGTTCTTGTTGGTATGCATAAAACCAGAGCTGACCTTACGGAGCATTTTTTTCTCACCTCCAAAACCTCCAAAGTCTGCCAGTTCTCCAATCTCTGCTGTGTTTACAAAAAAATGACTTCTGGGGGACTTGGGGGAAAGTTTGTTCGGCAAAATTTGTATTCTGCAAATTAGTAATCATTAGTCACATTAGTCAATTAGTAATGCAGATATACTTATGACGACTTATACTAAGTTTTACTCAATTAACACTACGAAATAACAGTACCAGCATATCAAACTATCAAGTGGATAAAATCCACATACCAGCGAATTTTACCATTTCCAAAGTTCATGACAAAATCAAATTAGAATAATCTTTCCATGTAAGAAACACAAAACACTACCTGAGACATGCCACTTATCAGGCACTTGTGTGAGGCGCCACCAACACACTTCGTACAAACCAGTACAAACATACATACTTGTTGTTTGCTGGATTTTATATGATAAATTTTACATGACCAGGCAACGATTTTACTTTCACTTTCGTTTTGTTTGTTTATGTGCAGTCTTTTTGGGTCGCCGAACATGCGCCATATTGGGGACTGCATGCAATCGGAGTGAATTGGAGGAAAATGTAGAAAAAAACGTAAAATGTAGAACTTTTCTCCAATACAAGCCTGCTCAGAATGCTGGAGTGAATTGGAGAAAACGTAGAATCAGAAGTTCTCCAATATCTGCCAAAACGTGAAAAAATGTCAAATCAGGTAGGGAATGGGGACTTGGCAGGTTTTGAAGACGAGAAAAAAATGCTTCCTTATAGAACAAGAAACGTCAAATCGGCCTTACAGATGTGACATGGAAAGGGAAATGGACAATGTAACTTTTGAGAGGGCTTGCAGTTGGCGTCAAGTAGCCATCCGACTGGCATCTTGGAACTAAATCAGTTTCTTTAGTCAGCATCTGAATAAAAATAAGTTGCCGCTAGAGCGTCGATCTAAAATGACTATTTTAGACGGCGTCTGGTCGCCAGACTGCTCAGACGCCATCCGGGACATAATTCGAACGCCGGCCCGCCGACCCTAAAATGACTATTTTAGAGGCCGTCTGACCTCAGAACTACCCAGACGCGGGCCTGGCGCCTTGAAAACTGTTCTAACACTGTATTCTAGTTTTTTTATCGATGGTTAAAAAAAAATTCTTCTTTTTATCAATGCTCGAGAAACGTAAAATAAAATTGTATTGATGTTATATGGAAGAATTTTTTTAACAAACTTTTTTTAACACACGTGAATAATTAAGCCTTTCAGTTATCGATGGTTGAATTTTTTTTCTCCTTCTATCAAACGTTTGAGAAAAGTAAAATGACGTTATTTTAACGTTGTTCATGACGTTATTTTAATTACGGTTAAACAACGTTAATTAATACAGTCTTATTGACCAGTGAAATGGCATTATTTTTAGGTTGTTCATGGCGTGTATATTCATTTTGTACCTATACGACTTTCAAATAAAGTTCTTTTAGAGATGACGTTTCACGTTTTAAGGCACTAGTTTAAAAACGCCAAAAAATTCGAATGAAAAAAGGTTTTTTACGAGACGTCAATCAAACCTTTAGACGTTTGGATGCCGACCTAAAAATCGCTCTCCAGTTGGCAACTTTTGTTTTATCAGAAAAAAAGCTGGAGGCCACTTGGTTGCTGACTGGTTGCCTAGATTGCTGTCCCACTGGCATCCAGTTGGCAAAGATCTCCAGATTTGCAACATCAGATGAAGCACCAGCCCAGATGTGGCAACATACTTCATGCACGGGCGAATAGTGAATTTAAAAAGATACTCTTAGGAGCGAAATATCTCCTTGCACGCAAAAGAAAACCAACTTTCATAGCAGATGATTTTGCTACTGATTCAATGTGCGTCTGCCAAGAAAAGTCTTTGGAGATAGTTATACCAAGGAGTCGGAAACAGGCACTCTCTGACAAATTTGAACCATCCATCGAGATGGGAGGTATGATTGGTTCCCTGAAGTTGTTTACCGAAAGAAGTTTAGTCTTCCAAGAGTTGAAGGTCACCAGCAACTTCTCTCCCCATTCAGAAGGAGAACGAAGATTATTTTCTAGGTCAGCTGCCATCTCAACATTGTCGAACAGTTCTGCAGATTTACCCAGACAAGAGTACAGTATTGAGTCATCGGCATAGATTGCAAGCATACAAAGGACCTGATTAGGAAAATCATTAATGAAAAGAAGAAAAAGGGTTGAGCCAAGAACAGACCCTTGGGGAACCCCAGTCTGATTGAAAAGCAAGAAGAGAATTGTCCATCAAGGATAACCTTAATTTTACGATCATGAAGAAAAGAAGAAATAATATCAAGCATAGGACCGGTGACACTATAAGCCCAAAGCTTCTTGAGAAGTCCTGCATGCAACAGCTCTTGCTTGACCTGACACATTCAAAGCCCGATAAATAGGATCTGAGATGATGGTAAGCAGATCAGCGGTTTATCGACCAGTGCAAAAACAATACTGGGAGTCTGAAAGCACATGATTCGAATAAAGGTGTTTAACCAAGGTGTTATTAATCAAACATTCAAAAACTTTACTGATTACAGGAAGAAGACTAATTGGCCAATAATTACGAAGATTAGACCGATCGCCACAGTTTTTTAAAGACAGGAGTCACAGAAAGAAAATTCCATGAAGAAGGGAAACAAGATTCAGAGACACACTTTATAAAGGACATGGATAGAATGGGTGACAATTCAGGAGAACACTTTTGGAAAACAATGACTGGAATACCATCAGGTCCAGTAGCTTTAGTCGGATCTAAACTTGCTGCAATGGCGGTGACTTTAGCTGGAGTGGTCTGAATGTGTTGTAGTAGCTGATCAGTTCTAGGTGGACAATCAGGAATAGGATGGTCAGCGTCATTAAGAGTTGAGTGAGAACTGAAGAGCTTAGCAAAGAGTTCAGCCTTGTCCTTAGATGACACCAAAACCTCTGGTCCGTTGAAAAGAGGAGGGACAGATGACTTATTGTTGCGTTGGATACTTTTGACTATTCGCCATAAGTCAGGAGAGCCCACTTTCATATGGCTTATGCCTATTATAAAATAAACCATTCCTAACATATGCAACAACACATTTCTTTGATCTTTGCCTCATCTACGATAGTGCCAAAGGCTGCGTCGATTCTCTATCACATCTCAGAACATCATCACCCTCATATTTCTGCATCATTAACAGTATCATCTAGTTTAGACTCAATTATACCTATTACTGCAGCGTTAGACTTACTGGCAATGTGTTTGACCTCATCAATCCTTGGTAAGAGGCTGTTGATATTCAAGTGTACAAGTGGTGCTATTGTAAAAGAGTGGCGGCCTGGCATTATCGTAGATCAGTGAAACTATATTGGCGCTATTGTAGAAGAGTGGAGACCCAGTACTATTGTAGAACAATGATGCGCCTTTGGCACTATTGTAGATGAGTGGAATACGAGTGGCGCTTAAGTAGAAGAGAAGATTAGCGCTATTGGAGAACTGAAATGGACCATGGCGTTAATATAGAACTGTCATTAATGTAGAACTGTGGATTTGACTGTTCTATTATAGCGCTGTGTACCACCATAATGGCATACGATCCCAAAATGTTTTAAACACAGACCAATGATCTACGCCTTTATTTTGATAAACAGGTCCCAGATTAATATTTATATCACCGGACAAGAGAATAAATAGCTTGAAAGTATCCTCACAATTTCTACCACTACGTTGAAGCTTAGATATCGTAACACGGTCATTGATAGTTGATTTGCATAAAATCCGAGTGGATCTCATTGCACAACCGAATAGATTCAATAGAGAAAAACTCTGAAGTAAAACACCCTTTCAAGTTTTTGTAATCTAAAGGTTTTAAAGCTCGACTTATTAAGGTGCATTGTATATATGACCAGAATAAGGCAGTATCCATATAAAATAACAGCATACTTGACTCGACGCAATCTCAAGACACATAAATATGCTAGTAGCATAAATACGCTACATAAGGATGATGAAGCATCTTCTGCAGATTGTGTAGTGCTTAGACTTTTCTGGTCGCAGCAGTATGCGAAGTTCATTGAAGTATCAAAACATCACTAAACATTAAGATGAGATTCCAACAAAAAGGGAATAAGGGTTATCAAATTGCAGATTTGAAATACAAAATATATAATTAGAGCTATGATGAAAATCTGATAACTACAAAAATTCTAGATTGGATTCATTATGCTCAATATACACTATTTAAAAAATTATTAAAAGAAATGTATCTATTATTTACATAATAACCAAAACCAGTGGAAACCATGTTTTTTCCCACATGCCCAGTCATACAGTCATTTTAAGCAGCAGACAACAAAAAAAGATTGAAAAAACAATTAAAACCAACTCCAGAATGACCAGACTTGACTACACTTCGTTGTTGACGATGCTTAGGTTGAATAGAGTCCTTTGGAACTGTTTTTGTACATTATAATTGTTCGCTCGTTGGTTAAAATTGGTTTATACATTTCTGTGTTTTCTTCTAAGTTTGGATGGATTCTTCCTTTTCTTGTTTTTTTTATAGATTGGTAAGTGGTGTAGGCATTGTAGGTGGTTTACGAACATATTCACAATTTTCTATTATTGATTTCGGTTTGATAGACTCAGTTAAGTTTACAGTACTTGGGCTTGTGGTTTTATTTTTGTTTCGCAAGAATTGGTTTTTCAGGAATATAATTCTGCATTGAGTTTAATCCTGTTAAGCCTGGGCTTTTTTTACAGCACGGAACCATTATGGCCCCCACCTAATAACTTAAGAACCAATTACTTTCAGAACATAAAACTTGACACGAATGTTCACCATCACATAAGGAGTCACGTGACTAAAATTTTTTATGATGATGTCATCGTACCGATGACGTCATCAAAATATCAAAATTGAGTAAAATCCCAATGTATAAGTTCCGACCCAAAACTTAGTATCAAAGGTTATTACACTCTACAAAACACTGTAAAAGCCATGTAATAATATAGAGTTATCAAATTATATGTTTTCAACCACTCCAACATATGTTAAACCGAATTTTGGCGGAGGGAAATCCTGTCCGGATTGTTTTCCGGCAAAGTTCCGTTTTTCCCGAAAATTTTCCGGAAATGGAAAAAGTGCGTACTTAAAAGATAGGTAAGGTTAACTGATGTGCAAAGTATCAAGTCTACATCTTAAATATTGAATGCAATACAGCAATTACAAAGTTAATGAATTTCAGAGGGATTCTGCAAAATACAATAATGGATAATTTATAGACAATTTACGGACCAGAATGAGACAGAAAAGCGTCAGCAATATATATTAGGTCAAATATATGTGATGGACTCACAATTACAATAATACTTTGGAGTTATGCAGAATGAATAAAAATTAGGAAAGTTGACAAATTAAATATTTTTAGAAATCACGTGACAAAAATCTCCCCCCCCCTACGGAATAGGATTAAGAGGGTTAACCGACAGTTTAGAATAGCCTGGCTCGTTTAAATGGAGATAATCATGATAATAAAGTTTATTGTTCCGATAACCATTTCCCAGTAACCAGTCTGAATCACTAACAAATGTGTTGATATTAGTGGAGTTCTTGCTAGAAATTAGAGAGTTTTTCTTAGTTATAAAGTGCTGTGTACTGCTGGAGTTAAAACCTCTGTGCAATAAAGATTCAATTTATGAATAGTATTCGATACCATGCAAATCAACAATCAGGAGAACTCTTACTAATGTTATTTGTACCACAATGAACTATGACAAATTTTGTATTTTTAAGATGGTGAATTTGCTTTGCTTTCCACCAAACATGCTCAACACGGTTCCCACCAATCGCCATATTAAATGACCTTTTTGGGCTTGAAGAACTTATTCCAGATGGATCTGGATAGGCCTGAAGCTATTGAGTCCCCTAAAATCAAAACTTCTGGGTTATCATTAAGGAGGTGCTTTAAGGTAGCAGTAAGGGAAACCATGCGTGTTCAACATACACCATTTTATTCGATATTTTACGTTTTTCTATGCTGTCATGTATTAATGTGGAATGTATTAATAGTAAAAAATTAAGGATTGATCTTAGTATTTGCAGAAAACAAAAAAAACCCAAATAATATTCCAGGAAGAGGTTATTAAGAAACAAACGATAATATACCCAGCTTATGTTTAAGGTAGATCGGCGCCACCAATTTTACTGCAGTCTGATTAATTTTTGTATAAGCATTGAACACCACTGATGTGTTGTCGTTTTAATAGATCATTATGTTTTTCTGAGTTATAGGGTGTAGAAGTTTAAAAT
Source organism: Bougainvillia muscus (assembly GCA_032352715.1). Taxonomy (NCBI): domain Eukaryota; kingdom Metazoa; phylum Cnidaria; class Hydrozoa; order Anthoathecata; family Bougainvilliidae; genus Bougainvillia; species Bougainvillia muscus. The sequence goes on from JAUCNQ010186431.1 coordinate 14,345, forward strand.
TGAAAATATGCGAGAGATAAAAGAGAATTATTAAATTCAATGACCTATCTACATAGAAAACCTGTCTTGTTTTATAAACGGTGACACACCAGGGAACCACGAACTTGAATTGTCAAAGTTATTTTCATGGCCAAAGCTCGATTACCTGTGGCGCCGATCCATTTTTCCTTAGCTAAGAAGTGTAGAATTTTTACTAAAATAGTAAACTTTTTTTGAGAAATCTCCAGTTAAAGTTTTCTTTTATCTCCAAATACAATTATTTCCAATTTCAATGTAATAAAATTATAATAGGTAAATATTTGTTCTGTTATAAATTGATTTTTTTTTTTAATTGAAACAGTATATTCAAAGTCACAGATTTTTAAATTTTTCCACAGCAATTAAAAACGGCACAGAATAACCGATGATTAGGAACACTTTCTTAGATAACAATACTTTTGTATTACTAGACACATAATAGGAACATCACTAACCCATTTTAAATATATTTTCCGTCAAAACTTCGTAACCATAGTAAAAACTGATTTCATTAATTAAAAGATTGTACTCAATTTGATAAAAAAAACGAAAAATGTTTTTTTTTGATAAAATAGAGATTTTTCCCTTACGTATCTTGGTATAGGACAAATATTGCCTGTAGCCATCATTATATATATATACTAGCAGTAGCTTACACTATCTGCCCACGCCTGACAGGAGCCTGAGACTATTTCCAGTTCCTTTCATACTAAGTGATATGTTTTAATAACAAGTTCGATTAGGGCCAGTTGGTAGCCTGAGGACGCCAAGTCAGTAAAGCTCGGAATCTTAGGATAAATTTTATTCCTTCATTTAAGTCTAGGATTAATCTAGAGCTATAATAGAACGGAAAATCTCCTTAAATTCCTCACCATTATGGTCAATATCAGGCGTCTTCTACATAGCCAGATGGATCTTACAAACTTACAAACATGGATCTTACAAACTTCATTCCGATGTACTTTTGCATAACTTTGTTAACGTTAAATTACTGTTGTAAGTTTTTATTTTTTTACTCTCACAAAACTCTCTTGTCAAAAATAAACAGATGTCGACACTGATTTTTTTATTTCTATTTCAATACTTGCATATTATTCTGAATAAGAGTTGTTTCTTTTATTTATAACAATAAAGAGCAAAAGAACATCAAAATTGTTTTTCAATTAATAATTAACGCAACTCTTTATTTGTTTCATGCTTGATTAGATTGTTTACTTCAAATGTATTTCAGCGTTGTGAGAAAACGCATGCGGACAAGTGGTTGCTCTCCTCCCTGTTGAAAATGAGAAGACAACATTTTTATTGTTTCGATTCTTCTCAACAGACGGTATATACTATATATTCTATACGCGGGGATACTATTCTGCCCACGCTCATGCGTGGGCAATTACAATTACAAACGAAAAATCAAAAACCTGAAACCTGTTACTCTAAAAGTGGTGATTGTCATGTTTTAGAGTCATAGGGTTATCAGAGGTGTGTTAGATCCGTCTTGTATTAAGAATTTTAGAAGGATTGATGTAAATTCTCCACTAACAGTGGCTAGTTGTGTCGTGGAGGAGAAGTAGTGATATGAAGTTAAAAACACAACAACAGAATATCCTTAAATTGACAATACGGTATATTTAATGACAGTAATAAACCTGCCATAAACCTATCTAATCTTTAGTTAAATACAGATCCTTTTAAACGGTTTTATCGATAAGAACAAGTTCACTAGAAGAAATTTAGCTACTGAGATGGAGTACATAGCCGAAAAAGTTGGACAGTTGTGCCACAAACATTGAAAGAACCATTCCATGAGTATCTTAGAAAATGGTCAAACAATTTCACACAAAATGTATTTCACTCGAGAGATGACATGTTTCTGAAATTAAAACCTTTACGTAAAAATAACGAAAGTTTTCTTATCGGGTGATAAAGATTTATCTGTTGTTATTATGAGTAAAAACGATTATGTCAGAAAAGTGAACAATGATAGAGGAAGGAATACAAATAACAAGGTAAAGATGGACAGATGAGCAGATGACAGGACATTGGAGGATGTCGAAAAATTCTCACAAAATACAAAGAGCTCCACCCTACCTGAAACCAAACAGCTCATTTCTTTGCTACCGCTAAGACACATAAATTCGACTGTCATAACAACATTACACTTGAAGAACTCTAAGACCTATGGGTGATCAAACCAACACATATCTTAGATAAGTCGAGCAGATCTATAAATAAAAACTCATATACAAGTTTACTAAATCCATGCTACGAAATCACAGTACCAGCATATCAAACTTTCAAGTGGATAAAATCCACAGACCAGCACATCAAACAATTCTTATAGTTAAGGACAAATCAAATTAGAAATAATCTTATAATGTAAAAACATTACCTGAGACATGGCACTTATCAACACACTTCATACAAACCGGTGGAGACCTACCAAGCACTACTTTCAATAGCTGTTCTTAAATAGAGAATTGTGTTAGAAGTATGAGGTTAAGTGTGGGGCCAAGTGGCACGAAGAAGTCCAAGATGAGGTGAAGATCAGTGAAGATAAGGAGGTCATGATCTGGTGGGATAGGCCTGTTGAGACAACCATGAAAATGAAATTTAATCATCCAGATGTGGTCTTCATCAACGGAGGTAATAAAAAATGGCTTATAGTAGACTTATCTGTTCCTTGGGATAGAAAAATGTTATCCGTAAAGAAGATGAGACAGTGGCACACTACTGCCCTCTAGCCCAAGAGCTTAGAAAGATGACTGGGGTCTCCACAAAGATCGTACCTGTAGTTGTATGATCGTTGGGAATGGTCTCTAATAGATTGGCTAAGAACCTACAACAGTTGGAGATCCCAGACATACTGAGTGGTTTGCAAACATCTGTCATCATTGGCACCACCATCATTTTCAGATAAATGCTCAGTCTCTGAAGTCCTGGTTCGGGACCGGGATTAAGCAATAACTTCGCCTGCTTAGTTAATTCTATCTACTTGCAGGTTGTCCGTAAAAGAAAGAAAACAAATTATTATTAAATAAAAAGTAAAAAAGAGTTTATACGTCATATTAAGTAATTGTCCTGTCTATGGAGAGTGTTGATATCAAGTTGCTAGAGAATTGTAAATGATAAAGCATAATTACTGTTATACCATAACGGAACAAGGACTGGTGTCGCTGAGCGTTGGTTTGTATTTAGAGATAAGTAGAGCTTCTAGAATGTTTCTTTTAATATTTTACTAATAGGGGAAACAGCAGCTACTTTCCAAACAAAGATATGGCCAAGATTGGTCTGTTAGTGTCTCGAAGGTTCTGAGGTGCCCTGTTATGCTCTTTCCATCTGATAACAGCGTTTTGTTCAATGTACGTTTCATTACAAGAGCATTTTCCTTCATATATAACACATAGAGCATGTTTTACTATATTCTTTAGGGGATCTGTTTCAAATGTTCCAGTATTCTTATGAATTCTTTTACATCAGATTCATTGCTGTGACATCATTATTAAAGAGCCAATTAGGAATGGGTTTCTCCTGCATCTTCTACTTCTCCCCCTTATTCATTGAAGCTGTTATTTATCGAATCAATAAATCTAATTGGACATCCGACTTGTTGTCGGATGTCAACTTCAACCAGGAAATCTGATGAGATCTTCGATGCTCTATGCAATTCAGCTAGTACTCTATTACGTTTGTATCACTTAGGTACTTTATAATTCGAAAAAATTCGAAGCTTGACAGGTTTTATGTATACGTTAGTCGTAATTATGCCATCTTTTCTGGTGTGAAATTCAGTGTCAAGAACTTTAGTAGAATTTACTTTCACTGTCAGTTTTATATAAGGATGGTTATAATTCATTCGGTAACAGTTGGGCATCGATTAGATGTTTCTTCCTTCTTAATATTGTATCATCTACGTACTCTTATATAAACTTGGTTTAATGGGGGCAATTGTATCCTTCTCCATTTTAGCCATGTATATACCTTATGGCAACCGTCCACTTGTCGTATTAGTTGGCCATTTACTGAAAAATATAACCTTTTGTTAGTTTCAGCAATAGCCGATTGAAAATCAATTCACTACACATAGGCTTTATGGCATGGTTAGTGTAGACTTTTTCAATGATGTATTGGATAGTATCGTATACAGGGAATACTGGTGAACAAGCTTTGTACATCATATGAGATGTATTCTTCATCATCAAGCAGTGTGACTGATTTTTATTATGTCTTGAAAAACTAACGGATCTTTGATGACATCATCGGTGGCTGCAAGTGGTTGAAGGAAGGAAGTTCTTCTGCTTTTTAAAACCGTTTAGTGATTCAGGAGACTTAATTTTAAGAAACTTTGTACGAAGCTCTGAGCGTTTCATTATTGCCTTTCTTAGAGATTTTGTCATTAGGCACTTGATTAGACCTTAATGTTTTCTGTCTAAGAGGTGCATGGAAATTGAGGGTTTCTAAAAAAATATATTCGTAATCGTCGTAACTGGTCATTGAGCCATTTTGAAGAAGGCGGGTTTTTAGATCATTATGAAACCCAGCCTGATCAAAGTGTTTGCAGTCACGATAATGTATAACCTTAGGTGCAAGCATGGGAAAAGTGTACTTCAGCACAGTTACATCCATGTTATGGCAGTCTGAAATACTATTTGAGATAGAACACGTGTTTTGGAAGCTTAATCTACTGTTAGTAATTAAATGTTCAATCGTACTGGGATTGTTAAGGCTTTTGAAACAAGTAGGACATATAACTAGACTGCTAGCATTGTATTGCTGAAGGAAACTTGAAATACATAGCTCAGTTACTTCAGCATTATAATCACCAATCAAAAGAAATTTATCATAATTTATACTATAACTATCTAAAGCATTACTAGTACATTGGAAAAAATAGTCATCACACTGGCTAGGAGGATGATAAGATGCATACAGCTGCCATTTGATTTTCCTTAGATTTAATTCCACAAAGATTGTTTCTATGTCACCAGGCACTTTAAAATCTAGCAACAATTTACTTGGAATATCTTCCCGGATGTATAACAGAACTCCACCACCATCCCTGTTCCTGTCAAGACGATAAGGCCTTGCAAAACCTTTAGTAATGAACTGATTGGTCGGGAAGGAGGAATCAAGTTTTGTTTCAGTAAGAACAAGAATATCAACCTTACCTTCTACAAGCAATTTTAGCTGGTCAAACTTATTTGGCAAAGAATTGACATTCAATTGGCACATATGAGTTTTGTAGCGTTTTTTACCTTAAGGTTGGACAGGAAATTAAATTCTGTTTCATTAGCATTTTCGTTTTCATTAGGAGTCGAGACATTCTCAGTATTCGGTGTTTTGACCAATGCCTTCACTATTTATCAAATTCTGACAGCATATATTTTTCTTATTTTCTAATGTCGTATTGTCCTTATACAGATCATTATCTTTAAGTCATGATAGATTATCGTTTAATGAATTAATAATATTGTTAGCTAAAATAACTGTACCCTCATCTAATTGATGTAAACCATCATTCCATAAGTGCTCTTTCCTTATAGAATCATTAGAAATGAACACAAAATTCTCCCTCGTACATAGATCCATTAACATATTGTTAATTTCTCTAATCTTATTCAATTCTTCTAAATTTGGGCGACATGTGATCCCTGATATAATTATATTGTTTACACCACCAACCTGTCTACATGTTCGTCCAATTCCTATGACTTCTTGAGCAATTTTTCCAATGGTTTCTTCTGGCTGCCCACGCTTTTTTCTGAAGTTATTTGTACCTGCATGTATGAACACCACATCTGGGTTTTTATTTAACAAAGTTGGTACAACGTAGTGGTTGATTTCTTTTGCTCGCGCACCAGGGAAAGATTTTTTTTCTTAACATGCCTGCTGAGTTCTTTACTATTAATTCTTTTTCCGATGCTATCACCATAGTGATTTTTTTGCCATTGGCAACCATTTCAGCATATTTGCTATTACCAGGTTTGGTTATTATATCGTCCTTAGCTAGAAACTCGTTTACATTTCTTTCTGGTAATTGATCAATTGCAAAACCATCTCTCTTCACACTCTCATTTTGTATTTTATGCGGGATAGATTTTTTGTGTCTATGTCCAAATTCTTTCGTTATCATTACTTCATTATTGTTTGCTTGTATATCAAGTACATCAAACTTATTATCTAATTTGATGGAATTACGTGTCACTACAGGAACAATATGACTTGACACATTGGAAGGGATTTGTTGCCAAGATTGGTTTTGTACTTTTGTATTATAATTTAAGTTATTTTTGTTGGCCAGTTCTTCAAGAGTGGTGCTAGAAATTTGAATTCATCTAAACATTTTTTAAGGCTAAACTCTGCATATATTTTGAATTTTAATTTGCTATAAACTTTTGTTGAAGCGAGGCTCCAGATTTGATATTTTGACCATTTTATTTGACGCTGAATCCAAATAATGAGGATAATTTTTACTGAAAATACAAAAAAAGAGAATGGGTTACAAATCTTAAAATTTTGTCCCACTTTTTGTATAGAATGGCCCCATTGAATGGCCCCATTTCCATTAATAACCCATAATGGCAGACATACATGTCAGGAAAGTACGTACTGTATATGGTAGAATGTGTTTCACAGAAAAGTATAAAGTTATTTGTATAGATAATATAGAAAATATTACAAGTTGATTCCATTTAAATTAAAACAATAGGCTCAAAATGAAGTCGAATTTCAAGCCACCCTCGAGACAGGCTTGAAATCAGGCTTACGGCTTACGGTATGTTTGTCTCATACAAAGGAGAGCACATAATGTGAGGAAACAACAACAATTAAACTTAAGAATTTAAAAGACAATCTGTTTTATAAAGAGTTTTTAAAATAAGTGTAATGTTGTGCGAAGACAAAACAGACAGAATAGAAAAGGCTCAATATGAATATTACTTGAGTTTCTGCTTTGAAACTTTCGGCATGAAGACTAAACTGTTAAACTACTGCCAATAATGCCAATAAAAGGCTAATGCAAGAACCGTTCGCAATCTATATGCAACATCGCCCTATTTAGTAGATGACACAACAACATCGTCAAGCCCTACTGCAGGCGCTTTATCAGAAAAACAAGTTATGCACCTGGGAAAACCAAAACCTGCACTACGTGGAGCAGCCAATAGACAGAAGTGTTAATCATTAAATGGAAGGAATATTTTATTGTAATTTTTTTCTCGTAAATATTATTGACCTCAAATTGGGCAAGGGTGATAATTATTGATATAAGTATGTCAACAGAATATGTCAGAGTGTTTCGTTGAATAATATGAAAATCTCCAAAACTGGCTGAAAGGGGGGAGGGGTAAATCAGTAAGGAGGCAGTCATGCCTAAATAAATGGAGTACAAGTGGTAAGAATGACTGAGCTGAAAATTTGAAAAAAGTATAAATTTTACCCAAAATCAGGGGAAAAAAATTATCCAAAATGAGTATGAACCCTGTGACAAGGCAGGAGTTTGTTTTAATTACAAAACTATTACAAAAACTAATTACAAAAAGTCCTTTTAAATTTCAAGCCAACTGATCAATTTCAAGCAACCTTATAGAACCATGAGTTTTAAGCTTTGTCACTATGAAAACCGAAAGCTTAGTAACCATAGTGATAAATCTCAAACCTTCAGTGTAACTACTCTCATAAAATATGTGTGCATGATATTTCTAAGCCCGTGTTCTAAAAATGACATAAAAACTCGAAAATAAGGGAATAATTGCGATCCGGTGTAATGAAACTATGGGAACAAAAAAAAAATTATACTGGTGGTTAAAGATTCCAAGTTCATTAAGAAGGGAATTATATTTATGCTAGAAGTCTCTCATACCCCTGGAAAGAAAAATTGGTTACGTTTGCATGTTGAAAATCTCAAATTCTAATGGGTGTGAATTTTGTGAGGATATAAGAACTCGTTCGAATGTTTTGAGAAGTGAAACCAGTGAAGAGGCAACATCACGACGGTGAGCAGCTTTTTTAGACAGGATACCAAGCAATACTCCAGGGCCTTCAACTTAAACCGTGGTCCCTCCTGGAAATAAGTATCTCGAACTTTCGGATGTTAACCACGTTAAGCATGAACCTCACAAGCATGTCGAGCACGGGTATCGAACCTTCGACCTTCAGATTACAAATCCGATGACTTGACCATTAGGCCATTCTCGCACAAAGCTTAGAAAGGACAGGAGCCAGTTCAGGACAGCAGTTTTGAAGCACAATAACAGTATCCCGTCTGGGTGAGAAGCTTTGGATAGATTAAGCCCAGCAATAATAATAGCAGTCACCTTAGAAGAAGTAATACTGCAATAATTAACTAAGCTTTCTGTTCTTGATTGGAAATCAGGGAGAGGATGCCCTGCATTGTCAATGGTGGAGTTGGAACTAAATTGTATGGTAAAAAGCTCAGCTTTGTCTTTGCCAGAAGTCAACACTTCAAGTCCATTGAAGATAGGTGGTATAGATGAGTTACCGCTACTTCTGACACTCTTGATGATGAACGTATTATTAACGTAGAATTAACGTCCAGTAAAAAAATCTGAAGCAATAATTTTAAATCATACGTAGATGTTGTCGTACAAGAATTTCTTCCGTCTACTAGAGCGTTCCCTAGGGACACTGTTGATTGTTTAATGTGATAGGTTTTAGATTATTACAATGACTGATTTGGAGAAAATTATTGTTTTTATCACCTTGTGAAACTCGTCCCAAGTGAACCGTCTGGTAGATGGTTGAAATTTTCGTGTGACGACATCTATTATAAGATTTTACAAATACTGATGCAGGTTTTCTATCGTTAATTCATATTTGCCCTACCTTTCACTGCAGTTTGTTTCTAGTTAATTTCTAACCGCTTTTCGTTTTTGTATTTGTATTTTATCTTTGTCGTTAACCTTGTAAAAAGGTTGCATTTCATTGTCAAACACTGCATTGCCTTTGTTACTGTTTTAACCATTAATTAATATACATTTTTATCGTGCATCCATGCGTTATGGAGACAAATAATTGTTTATGCATTCTAGGTTAGAAGGTCGTAGTTGGTATTCTGCTCATAGAGGTCGGTTATGGATTGCTTCTACTGCTAAAGTTGCTGATAATGAAATCATTCAACAAGTCGAGAGCCAATATCGAAGTTCTTTCCCAGGTACTCAACTGCTAAGAAACAGTCTCAGTAATTCGTTTCATGAATTCGCCTCTTTCGATAAGAATAACTAGCAACAAATACTGATAAATTGTGTTATTAAATGTTATTCTCTTGTAGGAAACCAGTGAAATGCTAGAAAGAAGAGCTGTTACTTACAACAGATTATCTTTTTATTGTTTTTCTTATTGTGTGCCACACTGCTGATTATTTTTACAATATATTTATGCATAAGGCCTATCCAACTGAATCTTGGAAACATTCTTAAAGATCCATTTAACATATTTTAAAACATTATCAGGCACTTGTGTGAGGCGCCACCAACACACTTCGTACAAAGCAGTGGAGCGTTGCTAACCACTACTTTCAATAGTTGTTCTTACATAAACCAATAAATAACAAATACGACAATCCATAAAAAATAAAATATGA